>BOPP01000361.1:112714-263061 GCA_017312745.1 Gryllus bimaculatus | reverse complement strand
TTATTATTATTATTATTATTATTATTATTATTATTATTATTATTATTATTATTATTATTAGTACTATTTCATGTTTTTCTTAGTAAATTCTTCCATATATAAACATCTTTGAGAAGTGTCAGAAATATGTTTGAAATGCATGTCTATTGTGATGTGTTATTAATTAATTCAGTTACTTATTGTATTGAGAAATAATGTGTAATAAATTAACAAGTCTCTATATGTTAATAATTCTCGCTTACGGTCGGACAGCTCTTTTAACAGGCAAGAATATTTGTCTGTTAAACCTACGAACCTGAACGAAGAAAGTCAATGTTTTATATCACTCTTAAATAAACAGGATTAAAAATTAAGATACATTTGAATGAGTAAAAACCAGAACGGTATAAGTGACATTTTATAAATTATGAGAAATATGTCAATATCACTGTAAAGTAGTAGTGCTTTGTTTCATCATTAAAACCACGGCATTTCAATTGTTCATTAAAACCACGAAAATACATTGCCACTGAAATATAACCTCAAATAAACCCTTTTTCTTTCAGAATTTATAAAATGTCACTTTACCGTTCTAGTTTTCTCCCATTCATTTGATTAATTTTTTTAAAATTTTTCTCTCAATTGAGAATTTGCAATCGGACTGATGTGATATTTCATTTTAATGGATAATTTCTTGGCTTTAAAGAGAAAATGGGAATTAATATAGCTAACTTTGTCATGAGCCAGGTATCCATTGACCTTATAAATCTCGCACCAATTTCTCTGGATGCAGTGCCGGCGAGCAAGGCTTGTTACCTTGCCCGCGATCTTGATATGCTAGTTTAGGGTGTAGATGTAATTGACACGGACTTGTAGTGACCTCGCCAGTAACATAACTTAAAACCTCATATTGTAAACGGCTTTGCAGACCACAGCCGTAGTCACTGCGCACTTGTGCTCCCTTTCCGCACGTTCCTTTCACGAGGCCTTATCACTTGACCAAACTATTTGTAAATGCGTTCCGGCTAACATAATTTGTTGAAACTAATTATAAAACTAAAACTGATCTCATGCATAATGGAACTAATGAGCTTTGTAGCATTTGTAGCTTTGTATTTCTAAATTACTTTGACCCCATTCATTTATACGGCAGCAATGTACAGTTAATTGATCAATAAAGTCTATCTTCGTTGAACTCAGTTATAAAAAAAATTGAGCAAATTAACTTACACTACAGAAAATGTTGTAGATCACAATATTTACGGCATATAAATTAACAAAATGGTTTAGTCGAAGCTAAATTGCGCGAATTATGTTTTATAAATACTCGATTCACCAATTGATTGCCAATTGAACACGCGGTCCCGCAGTGCTTGATTTTAGGGATAATCGCATCCTATTACTCATAAAGCATTTACGCCCTCGACGATTAGAAAGGGAAGAACAGTTCTGTTTGCGGATGATACGAATATTCTTTGCAATAAAAAAACTGTAAATAGTACGATATCAGATGTTTCAAATTGTTAATAATTGTAACTTGTGAAAAAAAGGAAACGAAGGTTTAATGCAGCTACAGAAATAAGCATTTTGACATTCTTGCCACAAATGCGCATTGTCATCTGTATTGAGAATTTCACTTGGTTTTGAGTTGGGGTAAAGATCTCTGAATTTATGAAAAAGCGTAAATTTACGAAAAATCCACGTCTCTCCTCTTAGTAGAGCGAAATTATAGGTTTAATAACATTATTGAAGAGTAAAACCTAGCTCTAAACGCAAAAATTGTCCAAAAAATTCGGAGCGGTTTTTAGAAAATGTCGTTTTGAATTATCGATCGATGTTAAAAATGCGCATTTATTTGATAATTTTTGCAGATAACTTTTGAGATTGTTAATAACATATCATTTGAAGCACTTGTACTTACAGATATAAAAATAAAAACCTATAAAAGTAAATATTAAGGACGTGAGAAAATCAGAACAATACATCAAAATATCATTTATGTGATGTTATTCAGAGCGTTTAGCACTACTGGCTCGCAAAGTTTAAACACAAAATTCAGAGCCGTTTTGAGAAAATCTTATTTTTATTATTGATAACATATGCACGAAAACTACCAACATTCTCAAAAATATGCTTGACACTATTTGAAGAACTCACTTAAGAAGTATATTAGCACAACAACTCTGTACGAGCTAGATCTACCAGTGGTGTTCCGGCCTTACGGCCATGTTAAGGGGTACGTGTGGTTAGCTCATAGCCATTGAACTAATTATGGAGAACAAATTTCAATTGAGAAAAAATATCAACTTTTGTAATATCAAAAATCATAGAATTCAATGAAAATGAGACAGTGCCATTTTTATATTAGTTTTTTGTACTATTCCGAAAATTTTTCAAATAAAAAGTTGGGGTTATTTTTGAGAACATTGTGAAAATATGGAATGTTAAACTGAAAAAAAGCACTAAAATACAACAATAAAACAACCGTCACTAATTCGAAGGACCGCAATATGAGCCAAATTGATCGGGAAATATAAATTTTGGTGATAATTCTGAATAAAGGCAATCCATTTTAAGGGGTCTACCAATTGTCGCTCGACAATCTCCAAAAAATTAATGTCTTGTCCATAAATTTCCGTCAGCTTTGGCTTTTTGAACATCTTTAATTTTGTATTGTGCGACCGTCTGTATCTCTGTAGAAACGTTTAGAAATAATGAGAATGACAAATTTAAACGCAAAAAATTAACAAAACGCAGAATTTATTTGTTTGTTATATTTTATAAACAATTTTATATTAGCCAGTATATCATGTAACATCAAGATCACTATCGTATTTTAAATTACAAACGTTGTCAAGTCGTAAGTTTGTTTTAAAGTATACGTAGTATTGAAAATTATTTATTAGGCCACTTTTATGTTTATTAATAATGTATAATTAATTATTTTAAATCAATGTAGATTTTACTTTAAAATAGCTTGAAAATAATATGATTACTACTTGGTACAATGTATCCTGTGGAAATGAGTTTTTTTGCCCAAGTTTGCAATTAAAAAAACACTTTAAGTTAAATCTAAATGTTGAAATTTTGTCTGAAGTTTGGTATCACAGCGATCTAGCGCGTGTCCAATTTTCAGTTTTTCATTTGCTCCCCCAACAGAGATGTTACAGTTGATAATGTGAAAAAAACCATAATTACAATTTTAAAGAGGATATAATTTTCAAGTAGTACGCTATTTACCAAAGATATTTTACAAAAAGTGACCATACTGTTATGTGTAAAAGCACAGAATAAATAAGTCTATGATTCTATTCCTTCTTTGAGAAAACTCTGAAAATCGAATTTCGTTGATTCGCGCTCCATAGATTTGGTTGAAAATATTTCCCAAATAAAAACATAGAAGGTATGTAAATAATATTTCGATTTTTAGGTCTTTGTACAATAAATCCAAAGATGTTTATTCTAGAATGCTAAAACTACCCAGAGCTGAGTAATTTAGAAAATAGTAAATGTCTACATACGCGAAAAATGGCGCAGAACGTAAAACAAAATCGGGCAATAAAACGTAACGTAAACCAGGTGCAATAAAAAAAATAAAGATGTTTTTGAACAGCCAAAACAAAAGGAAATTTATGTACAATATATGCATTTTTCGAGATGGTCGAGGGACCAAGTTATTAAATTCTGGATCACTTAAAATGGATTAACCGATACGGATTAACCGCTTGCGTTGTCTCTCAGACGAGGAGACGTTTTACCGTCAACCAATTTTTTGGTGTCAAGGGCCCACTAAAAAGGATTTTAACTACACAAAGTGTTAGAAGAAGTATTTTATTACAAAATATAGGATAAGATTTATCCATTTTCTAAAGTGAATGGATAAATCAGTGCCCTTAAACAACAAAAAATGTCTGTCGAAAAATCATTGCTTTTTGACGTTGAATGACAATGACTTGTTCTGTATTACGTAAGTAGTATGAAAGAAAGTAATAAGAAATACGTTAAAAGAGAAATATTAAAGAGTAGAATAAAGCATAACGATCTGAAAAAAAACTTCATTGTTATACACACTTTTATAATTATCAGAACAAACTTTGGATACACTTAATAATTATCATGTTCATTCATACACTAATTCCAGTAATTGGCAACTTGTAATTGGAAGATCCAGAAAATAGACAAGATTGAAAATAACTCTTACTTACAGAAATAATATATGTGAACAGATCATGTAAGAAATAAGTGATCATTATTTTAATTGAAGCCAAGAGGTAGCTACAAATTGTTAAATAAATAAAAAAATATTACAAAACCCAAAAATATATTAAAAATATTAGATACATTTCAACTTATCTTTAGAATAACAAGTTCAATTTTAATTCAACCCTTCAGTGCACATCATTGTCACAAGATCCCAACTTAGTAGATACTTCTTTTTGAAATTGGAACGAAAAGCCACTCTTAAACTAGGCGACCGACAAGGGTTTTAACACTCTGTGGTCTGTTAAGAACAATCAAAACAAATGGGTTGTATCTAAAGATGGAATTCAAGTACACGTTTACAAACAAATGGCATTTTTCGTTCACTATATGATTTTTCTCACAAGAAAATAGTATTACGATAACTAATGAATTACGGCTGATACAAAAAACAATGGACTTGGTTAATTTACCAGATTTGTCGAACTAACAATTAAACTTTTCAGGAACAACTTTGATAGTTCTATTCTTATTAATCACTTCATAAAATTCCAAAAGAAAAAAAATATTGAAATTTTTTAATGTTCCATAGATGAAGTTTCTCGTGGTAATGCTGGACTGAGCCAGGTCTTTTATGACTTTATACTTTATTGTACATATTCTATGTATTGGAATATTTCTCCTTTTCGTATATTATTATTTCATTCAAATATAATACTAAATTATATGTTTGTCTCCAGAACTGGTTATGTAAACCCCATAAATGTATGGTAAATCGGTTACTGGTAACGAATAATCCGGTTAGCGGACATTGTCTATGAACGGATTACGTTAATTATCTTGTAAGTAATGTTAGTAAGTGTAAACCTGTCAGTCTTCTAGCAAGAAGCACCTTAACAACTGTGCACGTATTTAGTACACTCGTAATATTCCGACAAAGCCATTAAAAAGTCACATATGTATCTCGTAGACCATTTGCAGTTCTTTAAGCGATCATATTAATTAATTCAGAAGCAAATATGCTCTTTTTCCGTCTCTATTTTATATTAGAGCTCGTACATTTCAATGAAAACACACGTTTGTGCGTTTTCCCTAAATCACAAGCGTTCATTTCACCGTTATTTTGTTCGAGAAAAATTGAAATAATTACCCCAACTTTAATTTGAATGACTTGCAAAAAGATATTAAATCTTCGTAATAAAGTATTGATCTTTTTAAATTCTAATATCACGAGTCTTTCATAAAATATGGACAAAAAATAAAAACTACTGAAAACAATGGTTGAATTTCTTGACAAAAGATTTTTATGAAAAATGATTAAATAACTAAGAAATAGCATGTGCATTGAGTCTGATTCAAAGATAACAATATGTAATTATCGACAGCGGAAGGATTTCATATACACTTGAAGACCGAATGTAACACAAATTTATGGTATTCAATAGTAACCAGGTCCAGTATTAGAAAACCACAGTGTAACATACGCACATATTAAAAAAAATATCACAGACCAATCAATAGTAGGATTTTGAGCGCACTGTCTTCGTCCGAGGCTTTCGCCACATGTTTGACACGGAGTCGCGTCTCCACTCCACTCCCACGACCTGCGCTCAATCCACCACTTCGTAGAAATCGCACCCCTCGAGCAGCGGGATGGAGCAGGGGCGGTTCTGCGCCGGTCTGGCGGCGTCGGGGGGCGGGGCGGCGGGCGGGGGCGCGCGGGGCCGTCGCGACGGCCGCGCAGGAGAGGCCGCGGGGTCCCTTCATGTTGACGTAGATGGGCCCGTCGTTCGCTGAGCTTGATCGGCGCCAGGTACGTGTTGCGCGCGAGGTCGGTGACGTAGCGCTGCGAGTCGGCGTCCTCCTCTGCTCCTTGGCGACGTCCTTGGGCGGCGGGTCGCGCAGCGCGGTCGTAGATGGGCTCTTGGCCGGCGGCGGGTCGCCCAGCCCGTCGATGTACTCGCCCACGGGCGGCGCCAGCCGGTGCTTGCGCCGCCGCCCACGCAGCCGTGGGGCACGCCCTGGCGCCGCCAGCGCCGCCGCAAGGCCCACACCGCCGCCGGCCACCCAGCGGCCCGCGATCACCACCAGCAGCCCGCGGGATGGGGTACAGGCACGTGAGGCGTGGGCGGCGGCGCCCACCCCTGCGCCGCCCCCACTCCAGCCGCCGCAGCTCCGCCACGGCCGGCCGTGCAGCGCGGCCGGCTGGTCGCACGTGGCGTGGGGCGGCGCGCCGCGGCCGGCGCCCTGCCCTGCACCCAGCCCACCCCAGTGCGCATCAGCTCGAGTCGCAGCGCAGGCGGGTTGCTGCCCAGCAGCACCGTCACGTTGCGCTTCACCAGCACGTCAGGCGCCTTGACGCTCACTTGCGCCAGAGGTTTGTTGCTCAGCTCCAGGGGCCCGATGTTGGGCGTGTTCGGCGAACGCGCTCTTTCGCGGAAGCACGCTCAGGTCCGTGGCCGTCAGGTTCAGGAACACCAGCGAGCGGGATTTTGAGGAACGGCTGCTTCGGAAAGGAGGATTATCTTGTTGAAGCTCAGATCCAGGAATTGGAGGTGCGGGTTTTTCCCTTGAACAGGTTCGACATCTAACGATTCGAAGGTTGTTGTGCGCTAGCCTCAGCAACGTCAAACGAGGACCGATGAAATGCCTTCCTGCAACAGACATAATAGCCGATTGCCAAATGTTTTCTCAACTGTAAAAGAAACCCAACAATCGACAACATGTTCATATTATGGATTCCCTGATGATCGACAACAAACACATATTCTGTCCATCTAAATATTTCTGCAGTATGAGGATGACTTCCTGCAAGAAATATCATCCAACTGAAATACGTATAGAATTACGCACTCACAAATGTTGAACTGGAAATTTTATCGCCAAAAAATGTTCGCGCTTTTTACATTATTTTAAATACTGCGTTTCAAGTCCACCGTATGCTGACACGCTTTTAGGAGGTGCCACCGTACGCCAATGAATTCGAATTTGTTGATAAGTTCTCGCAAAATATTTTTTTTAAATAACAAAAAATTACAATCTATTTTTTTTTTACAAAATAATAAGGTAAATATGATATTGTAGGATTGTTCTGACAATGATTGGGATTTCCAGTGGAAGGTATCCCATCGGTACTCTTCATTTACTTCTTCATACTATAACAAAAGGCAAGTATTTTTTGGGTTGGCTGCGAGTGGGATAGTTTAGTAGCTGAGGTAATGTTTCAGTTATTTTGTTGAGAATCTATATGGGAGTTGTGGGGGTGAGGTTCTGGTTAGTCGATGGATTTTGGCACTATTGTCTAGGATGTTGAGGGCTAAGTGGTTTGGATGGTTTTCAAGGCAGATAGTTTGAGCTGATAAATTCTATTCTTTCCAAGACAGTGGACATTGTTAAGTTGTTGTGCGGTGCTGCATTTGTGATGAACCATGGTGCTGCGCAATCATTCTTAAGGGTCTTGGATTGAAATCTCTGGATGATCGAGAGATTCTCTTGCTTGCTGTGGCCCGCAGATTTGGATGCGCGTAGGTCCATTTTGGGATTATGATAGCTTTAAATCAACCAGTTTATTTTCCAGTGATAGTTTTGAGTGGTATCCTTAGTATCCCAGTATAGTTTTTTTTGTTTGAAGTTGAAGGTGCTTTTTTTTTGGCTAAGATGTGATGCTTCCATGTTAGCCGTTAGTCTAGATGTATTCCAAGTATTTTACACTTTCCGTCTGTACTATTGGATTGTTGTTGGAAGTGGACAGTAGTGCATTTGTTTTTTCTCCAGGGTAAAGGGTTAATATGGACTGATTTATTTTCGTTGATTTTTATTTTCACTTTTTGGCCAATCTTCAAATCATTGTAGATGTTCTTGTAAATGTCTTGATGCGACATTAGGGTCGTCATCCGAAGCTAATATGGACGTATCATCTGGCAAAAGTGGCTATGGTTGTTTTATCTGATTTTGGGTATTTCAGTAGTATAGAGCTAGTATAGGATAGGGCCGAGTACACTACCTTGTGGTACTCCGGCTTGATTGGATGAATTCAGATAATTCATTTTGATATTTGATTTGAAGGTGCGGTGTGATAGAAAAGATCTGATAATGTTGAAGAAGGGATACGGTAGAAAAATTTCTTGAGTTTAAATAAGGTCCATCGGTGCCATACTTTGTCAAACGCCTTGGGCAACGTCTAGAAAGCGTTGAACAGTATTTCTTTTTTTGGAGCAATTCTCAATGTAGTTGGTGATTCTATTAATTGTTCGACGCTAGATGTGTTTGTCTAAAACCAAATTGATGATCAGGGACTAGGTTATTGGTTGCTATGTGAGGACGTATTCTTGATAGAAGTTTCTCAGAATACTTTGGATAGAATAAGGAAGTATACTGATGGGACGGTAAGGAGGAGGGTTCATGTGGAGGTTTCCCAGGCCTTGAGAAAAACTTGAATTTGGGCTACTTTCCATTGCTCCGGGTAGTGCCCCTGTTCTTTATAATACTGTTGAAGCAATGCAGTAATTATAGTCTTGGCCTTTTCGTGGTAGTTCTTTGGAGAAGAGGTGTTGGTGATTAAGTCATAGCCAGGAGCTTTTTTGTTTGAATAGGGAGTTTTATTGGTTTTGGTAATTTCTCTGGGAGTGAAGTGCGGGATTGGAAGAGTCATTTGGTTTGGGGAGTTAAGATAATCTCTGTTTTCTTGCCTCTTGGTTAGTATTTATAAGGGATGATGTCTGGAATACATTAGCAAAGAATTTGGCAAAGGTAGACGTTTTTCTCTGTGGGGTTTCTTGCCAACTCTTGTTTCGTCGCTGATTTGGGGGATTTGATTTTGGTCGTTTTTTAGCTTCCCTGTGGCTTAAATAAGGGAGTTAATTGTATCTTCTGTTGGGGTAAGGTTGGTTATAAAATTTTGATACCTGTTGTTGGTTGGAATTCGTTTAGGAGGCGTTTTAGTTGCCTAGTTGCTCTGTTGTAGTTGGTACGGTCCTTCAGATATTTTGAAGTATGGCAGATTCTTCTTAGTCTTCTTTTCTCGGCTATTTTGTTCAAAAGAACTTTTGGATATTTCACGCGCCTTGGGTGTAGTGAAGTTGCGGTGTAGCGGTCCAAAGCTGCTTCTTGAATATTTTGTATTATATACTCAGTCGCTTCGTCTATGTGTCAGCTGATTTTAGTGGTAATCGGATGTTTGTTTTCCATAGATATCTGTTTCTATAAAGTTCCAGTTTGTCTTTCTGTTCGTTAGTGACGCGGGAGAGGATTGTAGAAAATATTGTTGGCCTACTGTGATAATTATTGGAGGGTGGTTCTGAGGACAGTTCGTGGGGAAGATTCTATGATACGGTTAGTGGATGGGATTCCTTTTGGTTATGAATATATCAATTACATCTGGAGTTTTGTGGTTAGGTCGGGTAGGCCAGTAGGTAGGTTCTCCTGTAGAAATGGTTTCTAGCTGAAGTGAGGTAACTGCTTTTAGCAGTTCTCTCCCCCTTGGAGTGATGAGCCTGGATCCCCATTGCGTGTGTTTGGCATTGTAGTCTCCTCCCACCATGTACCTAGAGACTTAAAATAGGTTTCAAATCGTTTGTTTGTCTATTTTGAATCTTGGAGGGCAGTAAATGGCACTGATGGTAATGGGTCACTCAGTCCATAATTTGTACAGTCGCTAGCTTGAATATCTGTTCCTGTACAGCTTCCTGTTCTTGATGTTTATAGTGCTTTTTATTAATATTGCTGTGCACCCATGGGCATTGCCACTAGGGTGGTTTTAGTATCGTATAAAGTGTAGTCTTCAGTTTAAAGTAGCTTCTTTCTGTGAAGTGAGATCAGAGATGAGTAACATGTCTATTTGTTTTCGTTGAGAAATATTTCGATTTCTTGGCGATGATTTGCCAAGCCGTTGGCGTTCCAAGCTGCAATGTCTCGCAAAATATGTAGCACGCTTATTTACATGGCATATTTACATAATTAAATAATTCAACTATAAAATGAATCGCTTATTAATGTATGTTTGAAATGTTTGACACGGTTGCCAATGATAACATTTTTATTTCATTTTTCTAATTTATTAAACAAGCTCGTGAACGTGCTTTTGCAAGGCTCAACGACCAGTGTGATAGTTGGAAAGGTAAACTGTTAATTCTGGAAAATGTATTGTGTGTTCAAACCTCAATATTGATAGAAGAAAAAAAATATCGTTTCATTATTAAATGAATTAGAATAGGTCTACTTACTTGTCAATGTTGTTGAGCTTGTTATGATCCATAACGAGCCCTTGCAATTCCTTGAAATCATCCAAATCTCTTTCCCGTATGATTGTGATGTGATTCCAAGCCATATTCAAAAATGTGGTGTTAGGCTTAGATGGTACTTGTCTTGGAATGGAGTCCAGCGACGCTCTCTCGCAGACGACGTGGTGAAATGAATCCATAGCAACACTGCAGACGCAGTAACTAGGACAGACATGCGCCTCGATTCTTGATTCACACAGCAGAAACGTCGCGATGAGTAGAAATAGTCCTGGTGCCGTCCAGCTTGACGAGCTGTAGAGCACAGACGTGCATTGTGATTAGTTCACACCTCATGAAGGGTATAATGCATGAAATCGTACAGAAGTTTGCTTTCTCATGTTCGATAACTAACTCATATTAGGATCAATACATCAATAATGGCAACTTCGAGATCAAAATTTGAACTGTGAAAATTAGGACTTCCCTCTGGCTTCCAATTTGCAGAACAGGGGTTTATGCCTTGCAAGGTGTAGAACAGTGATAATTTTCTTATTTTTCTTAATTTTAGGTTTAAAAGATAGTAAGTTGACACAATTTTATTAATATTGACATTGTAATAACGTAACATGAACATTTTTCGACTTGAAGTGTCTCAAACAATCCCCAAGGGGTGAAATATACTATGTCCATTACTGACACAAGCATCTGATCAACACCCAAATTATGCAATTTTCAAGTGTTCATTTTTAGAACAAAATCGAGTTTTGGAAATGAATTAATAAAAAATTAATCAGTTGATAATTCTTCATTTTTAGGAAATGAGTCTATTTTTAAAGTGGTATGCTAATCCCCGTTGAGTTTCACATAACTAACTAAAGCCCAAGAATTTTAAGAAATCCACAAAAATGGTATTATATGTGACCATTGTTAGAGCTCTCATCCTAACTGTCTCTGTGAAATCCTTTCTAGAATCTTATTTATTCTGCTTAATTTCCTTCAACGAAACATTCTTAAACTTGTCACTTTCAATGCTCAACGTTTCACATGCAGAATTGTTTTATATGATGTGTTGTGAATAATATCAAAAGCAGTCAATATTAGGAATCGGTTTTGGTTACTACTTCTGCTAATAATCGATTAAAATATTAACCGATTAAATATTACGGCAAATGATTAGTCTTAAAAATCCAATGTTTTGGTTAAATTACAATATAATGTCGCAACGAAAGATCAAATTGCAAAAAAGTCTCTGACCAAAGAAGTCTTTAGTTTACTTTTTGTCTAGAAGCATGTTATGAACGTAGGAAACACGCCATGGAAATTATTTCTCTTCTGGAAAAAATATGTATCTGTGCCAGTGCCATAAATTCCAACATTACGCAGTCTGATACAAATGTCGTCAGTAAAAGGTCATAATTCAAGAAGTCTCACCTGAGGTGGAGATAGCGGCGCCGGACTGTTTCATTCAGTGATTAGTTTCATTAGGAGCTCGTGCCATACCGAAAGGATCTCGTATGTTATTAGGGGAGTAAAAGGGCCTTTAGAGAGTGGGACGGTGTTCCAACAGAGCAAGGGCATTGAAGGGTGTCAAGACTGCATGTCGATACTTAGAGACAACGCAGAAGCGAGTATGTAGAAAGCACGATCTCGAAAAGGATCTAGGCAAATTATTAATGAAAAATTCACGATGCAAACAATTGAAAATTATTAATTTTTTTAGGTCAAATAAAGAAATTGAAAAATTTTCATGTGTTTCCAGCATTTCGTGCCGTTATTATGTTCTATATAAATAAAATTAATAAATGTGGAGAAATTATATTTAATCTGATATAGTGAACCAAAAATATTAGTCTCCAGAAGTTGACTATAACCGGAGTCGACTATAATTACCTTTATTTTATTCAAAGAATATGTATTAAGGGACTGTTTCATGTGTTGAAAATATGTCAGCAGCTCCAGTTTCTTTAAAGTGCAGCTTTTTACCACTTGCTTTAGACAGTGCGGTTGAACACTACACTTTGATCTCATGGATTTTATATTTATGTTCACCTTTAACTTGCACATCGTTGCCGAGAGGAATTTTGAGTAGTTAAAACATCGAGCACGAGTATCTTTCTCAGAAAGAAGCAGGCGTTGTCCTATAATTATAGGCGATCCTGCGTTTTGAGAATTCCTACATTTGCCTCAGTCATCCGATGAATCACGGTGTGTCACACTGGTTGTGCAGGAAGCAACGGCGTACATCCGAAAAGCGATATGGTCGGGACTGCAGCCTTGGAATCGAGTTCTCTAGTGCAACACTACATCCACACAAATAATCAAAAGGTTATCCTTTCTTGACTGGAGAAAACAACATTTTTACTGAAGGATGATGATGTCAACGTAATGAAATAGATGCCAAGCAACTCAGAAATGTATTGGTATAAGTTATTTTATTTTTATGGTTTTGTGACATTTGAGAATTTAGTACCATACGAGGTATAATAGACCACTAGGACTGAGAAAAAGCGATGCTACAGCGAGATTAAACAAAATATTCAGGCTCGTACTCGTATAATTAGAGAAGTGTAAAAAAACGGTAAAAATGTGACTAAATTTTAAACTTTATAGTGACAATTCAACTAATTGTTATGACACAAATTCAAAGACCAACCAACTAAATGGTCAAGATGACTATCGTACATACTTAATTCAAGATAGTCATCAATTAATTACTTAATGCAAATGGTAAGACTCAAAACTAATTTTCAGCTGGTTCAAAACTACTTTTTCACACGCAGTGTCTAAGTTGTTGTTTATTTTGAGCATGAAACCAGCTGCTGCAGTAAATTGATCAAAATTACTGAAAGTTCAGAAATCGAGAATGTCTAGTTCTGAATTATGTCACCGATATATTATATGAAAAAACATTAAACTAAATTTCATATTTATTTATTTAACGTCAGAAACAGTTCAAAACTGTGTGTGGCGTACTATGGAGAGAATTGTGTACTTTGCGAAGATCCTAGACAATGGTCTCGCCAATCTTCTCCTCGGAGCCCCACTCCCAGGTGACCACTAGAATGGGGACCAGGTCCCTAACTTTCCATCTGTGAGTGCGATGAGGTACGACCTTGCGGCGGCGGATCCTGGGGGTTGGATGTCCCCTGATAGAGTTCCTCCCTGCTTGGGTCTGCCACAGCTACTGTAATCCACTGCTAGGTGCCTCAGTTACGATTTCCAGCTCTGAACAAATTCAAATCAAAGAGTCCATAGCAGGGGATTTTGAAAATAAAATACTGGCTCGGTTGAATTGGGAATATTTAATGGTCCAGTTGCTTTGGAAATAGGGTCGACGTTTAAGGTAACGTTCAGAGACCATACGTGGCTATATTATTATACAGGCATAGTTAGTGACAAATTTAATAAAAACTGTTTTCATCGCGTCTCGACTGGCTGTTAGGCGTAGCGGTTAAGGAGGGTTAGAAACAGAGTCTGTCTGTCTGTCTCTCTGTCGTCGTTTCATGTGATTTAGTGTAATCAACCACATGACCTGAAATACGACCTGGGTATCATAATACAAGTAAGTAAATTCTACTCTATAACCTTCTTCAATGACAGTAAACATAGGAAATGAACACTAAATATTTTCACCGATACATTGTTTGTAATGTTAAATCAAAATATGTACGGCTGTCATTCTAATGCAAAATCATTGAAGTTCAGCAGTTTTACTTTCTCGTGCGGCGGCAAGCCGTGATTTTTCAAAACAAAAACTCTTATCGGGCCCTGATAACGAAAAAGAGGACAAATCTTGATTCTCTATGTATTACTAGCAAATGTCCCGGTGTTGCTCGCACTTTCTTCATATACAATTTTTGGGAAAGGAGAAAAAGATCAATTTTATATAAAACAAGGTGTTTAAGATTTTTAATGTAACTGGTTTAAATTTTAATAAAACAATATAATTTTATTTCATTTTATTTACAGTTTATTGTTATTAGATTATCATTTTTTATCTTACACACTGCAGCTGCTCTCTAGAGAATATACAGTAGAGTCTTTATATTTCGAGTCTCGATTGTTCGAGTTTTCATTAAATCCGAGTTATATCCGACTTGCCAAAAAATTAAAAAGATCCGCAATCCGACAATTACTTTCGGAAATACACGTGAAAGATGTTTAAGCAAATTTCCTAAATTTGGTGTAAATTTTGGAAAAAAGTCAATTTCGTCGCTTCTTTCTGAAATCACGTATGTAGGTAGAACACTTGACGAGAAATTGCATCATGCAAACACGACCTCAATCTGACTATTACTTTAAGAATTACACCTGAATGAAGTTCGCGCGAATTTTGTAAATTTGGTGTAAATTTTCGAAAAAAGTCAATTTCGTCACTTCTTTCTGAAATCACGTATGTAGGTAGCACACTTGACGAGAAATTGCATAAAGCACTCTACACCGCAATCCGACTATTACTTTCGGAAATACACGTGAATGAAACTTGCGCGTATTTTGTTAAATTAGGTGTAAATTTTGGACAAAAGTCAATTTCGTTGCTTCTTTCTGAAATCACGTGTGCATGTAGCGCACCTAATGGGAAATTGCATAACGCAAACTACACCGGAATCCGACCATTACTTTCGGAAATACTCGAGAACGACATTTGCGAGAATTTTCTAAATTTTGTGTAAATTTTGGACAAAAGTCAATTTCGCCGCTTCTTTCTGAAATCACGTATGTAGGTGGAACACTAGACGAGAAATTGCATACAGCAAACTACGCCGCAATCCGACTATTACTTTCGGAAATGTATGTGAATGAAATTTGCGCGTATATTGTTTGTTAAATTAGGTGTAAATTTTGGGAAAAAGTCAATTTCGTCGCCTCTCTCTGAAATCTCATATATAGTTATGACACTTGACGAGAAATGGCATAAAGAAAACTAAACCGCAATCACACAATTACTATCGGAAATACATGTGAAAGAAGTTTGCGGGAATTTTCTAAATTTGGTGTAAATTTTGGAAAAATGTCAATTTTGTCGATTCTTTCTGAAACCACGTATGTAGATAGAACACTTGCCGAGAAATTGCGTAAAGCAAACTACATCGATATCCGACTATTACTTTCGGAAATACATGTGAAAGAAGATTGGGCGACCTTTGTTATATTAGGTGTAAATTTTTAAAAAAGTCAATTTCGTCGCTTCTTTCTGAAATCACGTATGTAGGTAGAACACATGGCGAGAAATTGCATCATGCAAACTAGACCTCAATTTGACAATTACTTTAAGAAATACACCTGAACGACATTTGCGCGAATTTTGCTAAATTATGTGTAAAATTTGGAAAAAAGTCAATTTCGTCGCTTTTTCTGAAATCACGTATGTAGGTAGAACACTAGACGAGGAATTGCATACAGCAAACTACACCGCAATCCGACTATTATTTTCGGAAATATACGTGAATGAAATTTGCGCGTATTTTGTTTGTTAAATTATGTGTAAATTTTAAGAAAAAGTCAATTTCGTCCTCTCTCTCTGAAATCTCATATATAGGTAGACACTTGACGAGAAATGGCATAAAGAAAACTAAACCGCAAACCGACAATTACTTTCGGAAATACACGGGAAAGAAATTTAAGCGAATTTCCTAAATTTGGTGTAAATTTTGGAAAAAAATCAATTTCGTCACTTCTTTCTGAAACCACGTCTGTAGAAAGAACACTTGCCGAGAAATTGCATAAAGAGAACTACACCACAATCCGACTATTACTTTCGGAAATAGACGTGAAAGAAGTTTGTGCGAATTTTGTTAAATTAGGTGTAAAATTTAGAAAAAAGTCAATTTTGTAGCTTCTTTCCGAAATCACGTATGTAGGTAGAACACTTGACGAGAAATTGCATAAAGAGAACTACATCGCAAACCAACCATTACTTTAAGAAATACACGAGCACGAAATTTGGTAAATTTGGTGTAAATTTTGGGAAAAAGTCAATTCCTTGCTCCTTTCTGAAATCACGTATGAAGGTAGAACACTTGACGAGAAATTGCATCATGCAAACTAGACCTTAATCTGACTATTACTTTAAGAATTACACCTAAATGAAGTTCGCGCGAATTTTGCAAAATTTAGGTGTATATTTTGAAAAATATTTAATTTTCTCGCTTCTTTCTGAAATCACGTATGTATGTAGCACACTTGACGAGAAATTTCATGAAGCAAACTACACCGCAATCTGACCATTACTTTCGGAAATACACGTGTATGACATTTGCGCGTATTTTGTTAAATTAGTTGTAAATTTTGGGAAAAAGTCAATTTCGCCGCTATTTTCTGAAATCACGTATTTAGGTATCACACTTGACAAGAAATTGCATAAAGAAAACTAAACCGCAATCAGACTATTACTTTCGGAAATACACGTGAAAGAAGTTTGTCCGAATTTTGTTGTATTAGGTGTAAATTTTGGCAAAAAGTCAATTTCGTCGCTTCTTTCTGAAATTTGCGAATTTTGCTAAACTAGGTGTAAATTTTGGACAAAAGGCAATTTCGTCGCTTCTTTCTGAAATCACGTATGATCGTAGCACACCTAACAGGAAATTGCCTAACGCAAACTACACCGCAATCCGACTATTACTTTCAGAAATACACGTGAATGAATTTTGCGCGTATTTTGTTAAATTACGTGTAAATTTTCGGAAAACTTCAATTTCGTCGCTATTTACTTGGATAACGTATGTACGTAGCACACTTGACGAGATATTGCATAAAGAAAGCTAAACTGCAATCCGATTATTACTCTCGGAAATACACGTGAATGACGTTTGTGTGAAATTTGTTAAATTTGGTGTAAATTTTGAAAAAAAGGCAATTTCGTTGCTTTTTGCTGAAATCACATAAGTAGGTAAAACACTTGACGATAAATTGCATAAAGCAAACTACACCGATATCCGACTATTACTTTCGGAAATACATGTGAAAGAAGATTTTGCGACCTTTGTTACATTAGGTGTAAATTTTTAAAAAAGTCAGTTTCGTCGCTTCTTTCTGAAATCACGTATGCAGGTAGCACACTTAACGGTAAATTGCATAACGCAAACTACACCGCAATCCGACTACTACTTTCGGAAATACTCGAGAACGAAATTTGCGCGAATTTTCTAAATTTGGTGTAAATTTTGGAGAAAAGTCAATTTCGTCGCTTCTTTCTGAAATCACGTATGCAGGTAGAACACGTGACGAGAAATTGCATCATGCAAACAAGACCTCAATCTGACTATTACTTTAAGAATTACACCTGAATGAAGTTCGCGCGAATTTTGTTATATTAGGGGTAAGTTTTGGGAAAACGTCAATTTTGTCGCTTCTATGTGAAATCGCGTATGTAGGTAGAACACTTGACGAGAAATTGCGTCATGCAAACTGGACCTTAATATGACTATTACTTTACGAAATACAACTGAATTAACTTTGAGCGAATTTTGCTAAATTAACTGTAAATTTTAGAAAAACGTCAATTTCGTCGCTTCTCTCTGAAATCACGTATGTAGGTAGCACACCTAACGGGAAAAATCGTAACTCAAACTCCACAGGAATCCGACCATTACTTTCGGAAATACACGAGACCAAAATTTCGCTTTTATTGTTAAATTAGGTGTAAATTTTGGGGAAACGTCAATTTCGTAGCTTCTTTCTGAAATCACGTATGTAGGTAGAAAACCGGACGAGAAATTGCATAAAGCAAACTACACCGATATTCGACTATTACTTTCGGAAATACACGTGAAAGACTTTTGCGCGATTTTTGTTATTTGGTGTGAATTATATAAAAACGGCTATGTCGTCGCTTCTTTCTGAAATCACGTATGTATGTAGAACACCTGACGATGAGTAGCATAAAGCAAACAAGACCGCAATTCGACTATTACTTTTAGAAATACACGTAAAGGAAATTTGCGCGAATTTTCTAAATTTGGTGTAAATTTTGGAAAAACGTCAATTTTGTCGATTCTTTCGGAAATCACGTATGTAGGTAGCACACTTGACGACAAATTGCATAAAGCAAAGTACAACGCTATCTGACTTCTTCATTCGGAAATACACGTGAAAGAAATTTGCGGGAATTTTCTAAATTAGGTGTAAATTTTGGAAAAAAGTCAATGTCGTCGATTGTTTCTGAAATCACGTATGTATGTTGATTACTTGACGAGAAATTGCATAAAACAATCTAGACCTTAATCCAACTATTACTTTCAGAATCACACCTGAAAGACCTTTTCGCTAATTTTGCTAAATTTGGTGTAACTTTTGGAAAAAGTCAATTTCGTCGCTTCTTTCTGATAAGATGAAAGATAGAAAACCTGACGAGAAATTGCATTATGCAAACAAGACTTTAATCCGACTCTTTCTTTCGGGAATACACGTGAATGAAGTTTGGACGAATTTTGCTAAGTTAGGTATACATTTTTGGAAAAGGTAATTTCGTTGCTTCTTTGTTAAATCACGTTAAAGGTAGAACTCTTGACGAGAAATTGCATAATGCAGACTAGACTATAATCCGACGATTACTTTCGGAAATACACGTTAAAGATATTTTCGCGAATTTTGCTAAACGGATTTTTGTATTTGTTGATTGATGATTCCGGGTGCGTCAACTAGTGAGCTCATAAGTTCTTAAAGTGTAGTGCATGTTTTAACGCAAGAAGTGGCTGTATTCTTTCCCTTTGTGGCGACGCACGTGGGCTTGGGAGGATTTCCATCATCTAGGTATCTCCAACCCGTCCAGCCGGAATAAACTCCAAGCACCTGACCGGGAGAGGTGGCCCAGAGCATTATCTGATGTCACTGCAGTGCCTCTGACCGGGGGGTCTTACGTTCGCGTCCGGACAATGGCAAGATTTTTGACTAGCTTGTCAGATAGGAGGGATTCAGTCGCTGTCTGGAGGGGAATTCTAGACGCCAGCTGTTCTGATCGGTAGTGTTCCGTGGTTCCTCCGATAGGGCGAATGTCGGCACCGGATCTCGTCATCCACTGGGGGAAGATCACCGCCACATCACGAGGAAAACATGCACTACAATTATGGGACCTCAGTAGTTGATTCGCCTGGAATCACTAACAAAAAACCGTCTAAGTACCTGACTGGTCTCCCAGTATGTTTGATAGTATAGTGCATGCGCTGTCTGTAGTCCGTTTGTTAGAGTACTGCTCTGGCATTTGTGTGGGTTTGATCGGACAAACCACGGATAAATTTCGATCAGTGCAGCCGGCCGCTAGAATTCTCCTCGAGACTGCTGCTGAAATCGTCCGAGCTAGCTAACTAGTGTCGAAAATTCTACCACCGGAATTCGAACCCTAGGACTTCCCGGTCAGAGGGACTGGAGTGACTTCATTTGATGGCCTGTGCCACCTTTGCCGGTGGAGATTTTATAGTTTGGAGAGTATTTTAATAAAAAAATTGATAGACTCAGACATTAATTAATATCAATAATCCGTAATAACGCACGTGGCGATACATAATTATTCTATTCCTAACATGGTCTCATCATCTCTAGATTTTTCAATCAAAGATTTTTCAATCATTTGTTCTGACATTCCAAAAAACCACTAGCGAAACCTATGTACTCAGATATACTCAGATTTGTAATATATGTGGTATGAATGGTGTGATGAATTTGTGTAAACATTTTATAAAAAAACATGAAATGATCATTCTGGTAATTCCATGGTACGGATATTTTGTCATTTTTCTATAAATTTAGAAAAATATGTAAAAACTTTAATAGGTATCAAGACTTGTTTTATTTTAGTATACGTAAAGATAAAGGTGATAATGTACCCTGTATGCAATATGAGACCCATTAATATATATTCATGCATCGCAAACACTCGAACAGAAACGATTTTAACTACTAGTTTCGTAACACTTTTTGCCATCATAGTTCTATGGTTCAGTTGTAAATAAGAGCTGATGTGTATCAGACGTTTCGTGTTTTCTCGGTTCTAAAACTTTTGGAAGGTAAGTCTGGCTTTTAATTACAGTTTCAGTTCGCTTAGACCGATTCTAACTTCTAATGAATTAAATACAATATGTTTTAAATATTGCTTTTATAACTTCAAACGATAAGTTTGAAAGTAACAAAGAGCAGTTTTGGTTTCCTGAATTTTAATATAGCAATGGTTGTAACTATGGTGGGTAGATAAGTCCCGAACTTTAAGGGGCTCTTATTACATACACTACAACTTGTGCCCGTACTATTGTTTTTAGAAGCCACGATAGGTTCTGGGCCCAAAACAAGAAACTGTAATACTGAAGACATGGTTAAGGCAAAGCAGTTAAGAGCAAGGAAATGGATTTGAAAAAGGCTTCCATGAAATTTTCTCGTACCAAGAAATTTCTTCAGGCTGGTTTTTCGTGTTCATAAACATTCGGAGGAATCAGTTTAAACTAAATCGAGAAGAATACGTATACTGGGGAATTAACTAGAAAAGGAGTCGAGTACTTGTTTATCATGGTAAGTAAATTCTACAGTCTCACCAGAAAATATTTTTGCAGGGTAGCTTACCAACTTGTGAAAGAAAATGAACTAAACACCTATTCACAGAAAACGCATTGGCCTATAGGGATTAGTTCGATCATTTTAAAAATCGCTACAAGCATATTTTAGTTTCAAAGGCACTCCTTATCACATTATCTACTTACAATGAGGTTTTGCGACTGAAGAAAAAAACATGTATCTGCAGACACAAAACAACAATAGCAACGTAAAAATGGAAAAGCGAAGAGCACGAAACAGACTGATAAGAAAACCAAACCGTACATGAGCAAGGCTTCAAACGGAAACTTTTTGAAGACGAGAAATCGGAAGAATCAGGCTATTCTATTCATTCAGGTGTGTCTGTTTTAGAATTACTAGTAGGGATTGAAAATACCTGTGATGGCCAAAAGCCTTGTTTGTGGACTTTCACCTGACCACCGTGCAGAACTGTGGGTCCAGGAAATAGTGTGAAATGTGGGCGCAAAATGACTATGCTGGGACCAAAAAGGGCATTTACATTTGTGATTTTTGTAAATAATTTTTATTTATTTAATATTATTTTGTAATAAAATAGCATTTGCATTTGAAAATATGTAATTTGATTCTCTAAACCCATGTATTAATTAATATATTATTATACCAGCACATAACTTTTTTATTCAAATATGACTTCTGCTGAATTATTGAATTAACTACTTTATGAGCAGTTAAAATAGTTCAAATTTTGTATGTAGTTTACACAAATTTTGAAGTTTACATTTATTATAACTTAAACCTTAAAATATGCCGTGTTTTAAAAATAATTCTTTTAACTATTTTTTTTAAAAGTCCAAATAATAGTGTGGACTTATATTAACCACCTTCTTCTCTATGTGTTAGGATCTGCGACAAATAGGTCAAGTATGAAAATATGATAACAACATTTAGAAATATGACTGTGGGAAGAATTGTGGTAGACGGAGAAATAAAAAAGTTCAAGTATTATCAAACTTAGTGTTTTTGACCACGTGCGGTACATTAACCCGACAGCTTTACTTCGAACTGTTTAATTCTACCGTATCACAACGCTTACTGCGACAGTTTTATGAGAATTATGATTCATTATGAATCAGAGTTATGGTGAGCTTCTTAAGGCGTGAAGTTTGCATGTCCGTGTAGGAAATTACGAAATGTATGCAAGAGTAGTGTTAGTAATCTCTGTTTCATCTTTTTTCCCCAAAGATCGGGGCACGAAACTCATTTCACATAAATGTAGAGTCGTTTTTAAACGAAATGCTGACATACTTATTCACCTAACCTTTACAACAGTGTAAATTTTTATCGTATATTTGAACATTTGTCCCAGAATTGTGCGAAGTTTTGCAAAACAAACATTAACTGAATACAAGGAACAATTTTACAATTACATTTTTTGGTGTGAAAAAGTTGCATAAACACAATATTGTAAAAGTTGAAATATGGCATAATAACTGACAATACTTCAGTCAGTTCATGTGCTCAGTCGTAGCGAACGCTGTTTATACAGCCTTCGTTGAGAAGATGACCATGATGCCTTGGCGATAACTAATGTCTTTCCTCGTACTTCGCACGCGGAAAAGATGTTATTTCATGTGCATTAGGCGAAGGACCTGCCCCGTTCCCCAATCCTACGGCGAACTGAGGACGTATGGGGTCAATAACCCTCATCTCGATCAGGTTGTTCGTCCAGTTGCCCTGATTCTTTGAGCAAATGCTGAGATGTCCTCTTGTTTTACTTTTGCACATAAATGTAAATGTAACTTTATTAACTGGGCACGTTATCTAGAATTTAGTGGGAAATATGGTTATTCAAATTATCGTTCTCCATGTTGTCGCCGTAGAAAGTACTATTCCTTCAGGAAGGACATGATGAGGGATAAGAGCCCATATTTACCCTTGAAAATAGATTTGATTACACTGAAGCGAATATTTTGTTAACAATCCTTGCAAAAACACTCATTTCTTTATGTATTCCAAATTCAACTAGTATATGACTTAGCGTAGGGATCACAGAATTATGACAACGTCTCCAGAATTCACTTCTCCCCATAGCACGCCTCTCACATATTTTAATTGTTTTTCACGTACAATAAATCAATTAAAAAAGTAGAAGTAAAAAGAAAAAGGTTTCTCAGGAGGACTTCTTGGCTCAGACGCCCCGCGACCATGGCCGAGGGGGCTGCGCTGCTGGTAGGCCTTTTGGGAAATGGGAACTCTACTTCCAGATGAAGCAAGGCAAAAATAATTATTTATTATTTTCACCAATATTGTAGTTTCGCACAGAAAGCGTGAAATATTCCTTATGCCAAGTAGAGCTTGTATTTAATTCTCAGATTACTTTATGCCCCCGAATATAAGTAAACGTGGTTATGGTGTACCGACAAATCTTTTTAAGATTATTTTCTCAAATCCTTGAAACGCTATGTGGACAATATGTGTTGTGGACACAACGTGGATGGCATAGATCTCCTAAGAGCACCTTAAGACTTCACAACATGGGTGTCATAAATCATGAGACTGGTACAAGGACCGAATACTAAGAAAAGTAGCTGGAGGAGAATTGGGGGGAGAATACTAGCTTCTAGGATCGATAGCTTGACGAAGTTTCTCCGATCAATGCCTGCCGAATGACGGAGCAATGCGCTAAAGAACGGATCACGAGCAATGGGGGGGGGTGCCTGGAGGGGGGAAGTCTTCCTGCCCGCACGAGTAGGTCGGCGTAGTACCTCTCATTCCAGCGGAGGAGAACGACCAAAAAACGCGTCCGAAATTATTAAAAAACAACGGAAAATAATGATGCAGGGCGTGAATTAAATAAACATACCGTATTTGATATTGACGAAATAACTTGTATATCAGTATACTTTACTAATCTAATTCAATTGTAATCATAGTGCGAGTACGCAACAGGCGTTTCGTAGGCAGGGAGGACCTGGTTTCGGTTTTAACCAGTGCGCGGATTTTCTACACCACCTTCATAGCTGACTCGGAGTAAACCACTGTCTGTAACTTCTAGCGGTCAACATCTCAGATCGATGTTTACGTGATTTCCTCCGATTAATTCGAGGTGGATGACTGTCAGTGGTGGCTCAACTTATGTTACTGCAGAGCCTCCGACAGGGAGGTCCCAAAGTTTGAGTCCCGACGATGGCAGGATTTTCGACACTACGTACATATCTGCGTTGAATTTAGCCGCTGTCTGGAGGAGAATTGGAGCGGCCGGTTGATCTGATCCGTGACTTTTCCGATCTCCACCAGGCAAATGCCGGAGCTTTAACCTAACAAAGGGGCCACGGACCTCTCTTTGCTTCCCTTTCTTTGTCCTACACTCACCCCTTACTTACACTCCCACTATACTTCATGACTTGTCGAGGGCTTAAAGATTGCCCCGGCTGCCACGTTGGTGAGAGTTACCGCAGTAGGTCGGCACCGAACCTCCCCATGCAGCTTGCGACAAAAAAGTACTCCACTTACAGAACTAATGACCTTAGCAGTCGACGCGCTGAATCACTAATCAATCGAGGTGGATGGCAGAGCAGTTCCTTAAGCAACGGGCCGGGGAGAGCCGAGTAGTGGGTTGATTCCTCCATCCTCATATGGCTACACATAGCAGCGACCAGCGTCGAAGTACCGAAATGATCCAACCAGCAGCGACTTCCTCAACGCACTTTGTGTGTTTCGTGGTAGATTAACCGAAATAATGACACGGATAATTTGAAACACGGCAATACCATACACCGGAGAATTGAGTTAGTAGATAATTAAAGATGTTGTCATTGCCAACAATGTTTTTTAATTCAAAAGCAGCTTTCGATGGCTTAGCCATGATCATCAGTTGTCTGCTAGATGGAAGCCACAAAACGACTAGTCGTTGCCAAAGATATCTTACCACAACACCGATATTGAGTTAGTAGACCGTTCCCTGCCGTAATGAGTGAATTCAACTACGTAATTCACAGGATCGAAAGCGGAGGGTCGAGCAGGAACGAGACGGTGGGCACTGCAGCCGTCCCCACGCGCGGCCCCGTGGGCCCTCCGCCCGGCCGGGCGCAGCGTCTCACCTGGTGCGGGCGGGGGCCGCGCCCCGTCCCATGCTGAAGAACACTTCTCCGCGCGACTGGTCTGGCTGCTCGACGTCCACCAACGACGGAGTCGTTGTCACCCTCGCCTTCGCCGCCGCCACCGACCGTCCCGGAAACTGCGGTTACGCGCAGCCCCGGTCGCGACTTCCTCCGCCGGCCGCGAAACGCCGCGTTCTGGAGGCAACGCAAGGTTGTTTTGGCTGTGCGCCGCGCGACGCCACGCGACGCCGGGTGCTGCCGCGCGCCTTGCGCTCGGCTGCCTCGCCACCCCGCCCGCGCCCCGCCCGCGCCCCGCCCGCGCCCCGCCCGATAACGCGGCGCGTAAAGCACGTCATGCGGCCAGCTGGGAATTTCTGCCGCCGCCGGATTCGGCTTGTTTCCCTAAGTGGGCGCGGCGATTTTGCGTTTCGGGTGGGAGGTGTCTAGTAACGAGCTGCTGCTATTTCAGAGAAACTTCAATTCCGTCATTAGAACCTTTGCGGTGGCTGAGGTTAGGGAATTTGAGTTGATCATTTCTTACCTTTACTTATTCTATCGTCGATACTATAAAATCGGTTCTTGTTCCAGTATAGGGAAATTATAATCAGTTTTTGTTTCCATCCTTATACCTCCTAGGCTTTCAATAAAAGACGTACTTCCTCTTAGTCTATTTCAAAAGGTCGGTAACTTTATTAAAATCGTAATTGTAATTCCTTGTCACACGGTGGATTTCATTTGATAAAATAGGTATTTTGTTCGTCATGGAGAAAAGTAATTTAGTCTGGACTTTTGTGTTTTACTTATATACTGTAATATTTGTCATTAGAAAATATTTTGGAATGGGATGTAGGAAAGAAAACCCATTATTATTTGTTACCTTTTACTTATTCGGTAGCAATATTCTAGGATTGACTGCATCAAAACTGTAGATCTGGGTTAATAGAAAGGACTTATTTGACAATACTGACTTTAGTTCAGAAAATAAAATAGCACAGCAAATATTCAAACAGCTAGATATTCTGCGCTCTTTACTTAAAAAAATACAAACTTTTAAATTATACTTTTGATTTGCTGTAACAGCTTGAGAGCAGCGATAAGTAGGATATGAACTAAAACTGTACAAATATTTGTCCAGAAATCACATTCGACATGCATGCATGCTACACAGCTCGTGGAATCTATGACGATGGTGAGAGTAAATATAAGCTGATAAGCTCTTGTGACGTGACTAACTTCCCATGATTCAAGCGTCAGGAATCACCTAAACATGAAATAAAAAGAGAAGCATATTCCACAGAGAGAGAGAGAGAGAGAGAGAGAGAGAGAGAGAGAGAGAGAGAGAGAGGGGGGGGGGNGAGAGGGAGGGAGGGGAAGAGCGAGAAAGGAAACTGATTCAAATTCATGTCATAGGAAGCTACAGATGTATCGTTTCTCTAAATGTTTTAAGTCGTGGGTCACTAATTTAGACAATAATGTTCTATCGTTTATTGCTCCCTTTACTTCCCTTTTTCCTTCAGACTCGGAAGTTTACTTCCCTGCTAATACATATACCTGCATATACATACGACTACATACATATGTAGTACAGAGAAAGTTATGTATTGCTGCAACGAAAATCGGCGATCTCTTATTCCGAGAAAGAGATCATTCTGATTCCTCTTTGCAGTGTCTTACTTACTCTAAAACAATGTGCAGAGGGAATCCTCATTTGAGTCCTTCATACCGAAAAATTGGTTTACGATGAAACATCTCTATATCTGTGTGGGAACAACGCTAGCGTCTATACCGTAAGAAGTATTTTTACCAAAATTGACATTTCTCAGTCGATCTGACTGATATCGTGGCCCCTTGAATTCGAAAGCCATGTTTTAATTTCTAGTGGTACTTTACATTTCAAGGGCTTTTTCAATTTTTGCTCTAACATCGCTCTAAACTCCTCTGAAAGCGTAAGAAATGCGAAACTGACGCAGGTCTCTATTTCGTTAGAATATCTAAATTTTCGAAAATTGCAAAAGCTCAATATTTTTTCCATTTAAAACTACAGTATCCAAGATAGATATTTTTCTCTGAATAAAATGTCTTGTTCAAAATCATATTTTTAAATGAGGACGTATTCCATTTTTTAAAATATGGATCAATTTCGCATAATTTTGAGTGAAATATGGGGATTTAAAAAAATTAAAACCAAATTTTTCTCAAAAACGGGTTAAAATTTCATATTTAATTCTTTTGTACGGATAGTGCTACATGCACTGAATAACATTACATAAATTCCATTTTACTGTATTGTACAGATTTTTTTAAATTACACAAATGCACGCCAATTTGATGCATTCTTTTCATTTTTCAAAAATTGTACAAAAGTAATTTTTGAAATGTTTCTCATGTTCTTAATATTTCCAGTAAGTGCATTTTCTAAACATTATTGCAAATAAAACAGAAGAGCTTCAAATTATTTCTTATGAAGTTTGTGGAAAACTCAAATCTTTTCTGAGAAAATGAGCACAAAAATGCGCATTTTCAGAATCGGTCAAAGGACATTTTCATAAAAATGGCTTCAAATTTTGCAATTACATTTTGCATACTGATATATATTTTATTCATCTGTGATATTTCATAGAGACATATCAACTCTAGAATTAGGGATGGAAAAACTGAGATAAAGTGAAAAAGGGACATTTTGGCGACGATTGGTAGCAACTGGGACGAGAGTGAGGCAACTCCTAAGAACTGGCCTAGGCTAACTAGGTTACAAAACTAACTTGTTCGAGAACGTCTATTTCGTAAGAAGAGAAAGTATTGTAATCATATGCAAGAAAACGGCGAATTTTCGACAGAAAAACATTTATTGTCGGGCACTGGTAACGAAAAAGTGGATAAATCATGTTACTATACGAGTACACAGTCAATTACTTTTTCTAACACGTGGTGTAGCCAATATCCATGTTTTGTGGCTCCTCGACACCGAAAAATAATTGACGGTAAAACGTGTCTGTCTGTCCGTCCATATGTGGTCAACACTAGCGCCTAAACCGTTCAGTCGATTTTCTTCAAAATTGATATTCTGCAATCCATCTGATCGAACTCGAACCATGAGAAGTTTCAAATGTGTATTTTGATTTTTGAGAATACTTTTCATGAAGCCTGAGAACCATAAAAAAATTCTCAAAATTGGAACCAAATTTTGTCCTCGGATATCGTAAAGGACGCTGTGTTGGGCAGCTATCGTCCTGATCTCGAACTCTCGCGGGGCAGAGTGGCACTCGTGCGGACGTCGCGGTGCCTGACGCATGAGAGAGCAGACTTAAAAGCAAGTTAGAAGAAAAGAGCCAAAAATACGAAGCCATCCAGGCCAACCTCAAAACCGTTATCACAGTTCGGTTATCACAGCGCCGAAGTGCTCTTATTTGCGGTAGAGGCACTGGGAGAATGGTGTGCGCACTAAAGAAAGTAGCAGACGGCCACAACCTAAAACCCTTAAGAGAATGAAGAATCACTGAGGCCGTTGATGGCGTGCTACTACACGCACACCGGCAATGTACACTTGGCCCCGCGTGAGTGCAATTATAGTGCGGGACAGAATCCGCAGAGGCGCCCCGTCCCGCCCCGAAATAGGCAGCTAGCTATGGAACAACAGAAAAGACCTGCAGCAACACCAGACGACCAGCAGGAGCCCCCGCATAGGAAGTGTGTGCCCCCAGTGTCAGTGAAGTGAAAGCGAGAAATTGGTGGCAGTCTAAGTGATAGTGAGTTGAAAAAGTATATGAAAATATGCAAGAGGATCAATGCCGGACACACGCTACTCAAAACAAGATTCTGATCGGAAGATCCATTCGACTAGGCTTACATATTGTAAATAATAATCAACAATGCAAATATTGTAAATAGTGGCAGTAGTATAGAAAAAAGGCATACAGCAGTAATGTAGTATGATAGAATTTAGATTAAGACAGACGGCAACTGAAATGTATATATTAGATCAGGAAATAAATATTTGTGTTAAAGAGAATGGTAAAAGTCTCATGTTCGTCAAAATCCCAGATTTGTGGAAATTGCAAAGGGCAATTTTTTGGGAAGTCTTCAAACAACTACAATATTGACGATTGAGATTTTTCCTTAATGAAATCAGTAACCCACCCTTCCTTAACTTCTCTTCTAAACCTATAATACATAAATTGAAAAGAATGGGACTCAATGGGAAACCCTGACTGAACTCCTTTAATGATGTAGAACTTATTGCTAAATTTACCTTCTTTCATCACCTTACAAATCATTTCTTTTTACATTATTTTCAAGCAATTAATGATCTCCTCATCAATTCCTAACTTCAAAATAATGTTCCACAACGGTTTTCTGTCCTCTCTATGTTTCGTATTAAGTTCTTATATTCCCCTGGACTCACTTCATTTTCCATCTCTTACATGTTATCGTGTACTTCAAATCTTTCCTTAAAACATTCGTACCATTCTTTCAAGTCTATTTCATTTCTAATTATCCACTAACCTTTTCCTCTCTCTTTCTCTCTCTCACCTTCTCTCTCTCTCTCTCTCTCTCTCTCTCTCTCTCTCTCTCTCTCTCTCCTTAATACTTCCCAGCTTCACTCTGAGATTTAACCTCTCCTACCACACTTAATTTTCTGTCATTCCAATCTCTCTTTTTGTTATTATAAAACTCTTTAAAATCCAATATTATCTTATCATACCTTATTTTATTTATGGTTTTCATTTTACAGGTTTTCAAGGCCTCATTTACCTCCAGTTTTTTTCAACACACTGATCCTACCATTTCTTCTTACATTCAGCTTCACCCATTCCCAATCGTACTTTTTCTGACAACTACCTCCTTTTCAATCTGTTTTAATTGTGCCATAATTTCTCAAACATCACCTTTCAATTCTCTCTATTTTAATTTACTGTGTTTCTGTTTTTTTCTATTTCTGTTATAATTCAATTTTCAATGTTTCTGTATAATTTGTTTAATCATAAAAACTAGAGCATCCTTTACGAAACCCATGTTGTTTTTCTTGTAATGGTACTTCAGAGATTTTATTCAGTCGCTTAGTAATTATTTTAGCAAAAAGTTTGTATGTGCCATTGAGAAGACTTATACCTCTCTAGTTGTTACAGTCCATTATATTGCGTTTCTCAAAAATAGGAGATGTAAGTGCGTCTTTCCAAGCATTTGATGTGTTGTCCAGCAAATGTTAAGGATATTCAGAAATATCTCTATAACTGCCTTTGGAGAATATTTTATTAATTCTATCTCGTCATTACCAGGACTTTTCTCGTTCTTATATGCTTTTAAAACATTCTCTAGTTCTTCCATACTTATAAGGTCAACAGAATGGCATGTCACTATAGGGAAGTATTTTTAATCTTTTTTGTTAATGGACTAAAGGAATTTATAATAATTTAGCCAAGTCCTTTCGGGGGTGTTGTCAATGTAACGTAGTGTAAGGTACTGTATCACGTTCTTCTTTATTGATATGCTTCAAAATTTTGCCAGAATATATATGAAGATAGTGATCTAAGTTAAACATATTTATACCAAATACTCTCTATTTAATTTTCTCACGGCTCTTTTAGTTAAAGTACTCTTTCTTTTATATTCAGTTTTATCAGTAACAGATACTGAGTTCAATTACTTTAGGTATGCTTTCTTTTTGTTGTTAATTAGATATTTAATTTTCTCGATCCAGATGTAGTACTTTTTACTTCGATCTCTTATGTCGACATCCCAATGGTTTAAACGCTGCTTGCAAAATTATTCCCTTTAAATCTTCTCAATCCGTTTCAACATCCAGGATCATTGCTCTGAGATCTAACTTTCATATCAATATTTGGGAATATAACTTCTTTATACTGTGTAAATGATATATATGCGTTTTGAAATATTCCTCGTTAGCTTTGGCAATTGACGTTGTTTAGTATACTACCTAGTAAATTGATAATAGAGACAACGAGAAAATATTAAGAATTAATATCTGGACCTCAATATACTCTCATATCTTTTTCTTGTGACGTTAATTATTTATGAGAACAGTCTATAATAAATGTAATGCCTGTACTACACTAGGTATATTTCTGTGTCTTTATGTGTGTAAAAGGAATTTGATATTCTAAAATTATTAAATATATCAAAATTTCGAATCATTTTCTCATTTTCATTTATCGTAATTTCTCCCTTGGTTCCAACTATATCTTTAAATGGTTGTCGTCCAGTTCGGGAATTAAAATCATCCCCACTAATAATATTATCATTCTTATTAATTCTGTCAACGTGGGTTTGTAGCGTTTAATAAATTATCTAACTTTCTTCCATTCTACCTTGCTCTGCGACATGTGGTCCAATTATTGTTAGATAACACCTTCTAATTTTTAGCTTTACATTTAAAATTCTGTCTGACACCAATATATACCTATCAATTCTGCTTCTATATTTGTTGTTCAGAAGAATAGCTATTCTAGAGGTGGCGCGTTTCTTTTGGGGTACTCCACTATAAAATAGTATATTAGGTTCCATTCTTTAGTGCTTATTAATTAATTTTTTTTCTGAGATTATTGCTATATTCACATTTATTAATTCTGATTCCAACACGTAATCGCTGCGTGGAATCATCAATGTTCTATTCCAGTGAGGCATGCCCGTAAACATGTTAAAATCTTATATTAGTATCTACCGATGAAGAGAACAGTTGTGCAGTTGAAGCAAATATTTATTGTTGAATCAGAACTTCAGAAAAAAAGGACGTGGTAATTTGTGTTCCCGCGGAAAGACCCGCGCGAATAAAAAGTATTTACAAAATGGCCAAAAACATTTCAATACATTTTATTATTTAATAGGTAGTTATTACACATAAATAACTTGATACTATGTGGCTTGGCCGAAGGCCTTTTGGCTATTACAATACCTACATCTTTCCGCCTTCTGCACTTTTTAATCCTGGTATTCACCCCAAATGGATTGAACCGTTTTTACAGTTTTTTGACTGAATAAATTTAAATCTGTCATTTAATAAAATCTCGATCAGGTTTTTATTCAATTTCCCTGATCCATTGAGCAAATGGTGAGATGGCCCCTTGTTTTGCTTCTGTACGTAAATGTAGCTTCACTATGCGCATGTTTTGTTGAACTCTCCTTTTGTTTGTAATGGTAAGAGTAGAGGTAAATGCAAATTGCTATTTTGTTAGCAATGCAGAAAAATCATACTTGCAATTCGAGTACCAATGCAAATAAGTTTTCTAGAACGAAAACGAAAATAATTATAATATATACAATTATATAAATAACTACACAATAATATTATATCAATCCCCTTTAATCCGTCTCCATTAATCCATCCCCAATTATATCAATAAATTACACAATAACAATATCAAATATTGTTAATTTTGCGATTTTTAAAATTTATTTTTATTTATTTATGTTAAGCGTTTGCTCATCTTTAAACTATTTATAGGTAAAATGACGGGAAAGGATTCTGGAACTCAAGAAAACGTGCGCAGATAATTTTCTCCCCCTATATCACATACAGTTTTTACTGTTTTTGATTGAATAAATCTAATTCTAATCAATAGGGATTCACCCTAAATGGTCTCTTCATGACATCGATGTCGCAGAAAAGAGACCATAAGGTGTGTTTGAGGGGGAAAAAATTTGAAAGGGGAAAACCTGCCGTCAGAAGCCTAGTACATGCTAATCTACCATCCATCTCCTTCTTACGTTTATCCCTTCGAAGTGTGTGAATGTAACTTTCGCAAACCCACAGCGAACTCGTGCGAATCTGTGTCTCTAGCGAACGTTTTTCGGCCGTTGCTGCCAAGATGTTGCATTTTTATATCTGAAAGTCTATAAGAAATTATTCGTTTTATCCCATGTGCTGACATATCTCCAACTATATCGAGAGAAACGTCTCCCAGACCCGCGTGTTGTTCTAGTGTTGTTGACAGACAAAGTGACAGACAGACGGACAGACGAAAGACGTTTTGAAGAGACGTTTTGAAAAAAAAAAAAAAACACAACATGGGACCCCAAAACATGCATACCGTTGATATTTCGAAATCGATTTCCCGCAGCATTACATTTCTTTTTCTTAACTAAGAATATTTCTCCATTTGATGCGTGAGGGCTGCCGTGTGTCTGGGATTTTATTAAACTTTGTGATACAAGGTGCCCTGCGCGCCCTGGAGACAAGCACGCAGATGGGACCCTCGCCGATGGTGTTGGCCTTCGCCCCGCTTGCTACGACCCTCGCCGCCATCTGTGAAGGAGACGTGCAGTGGCTTAACCTCAGGATAAAGTCGAGCAAGTGCCGGACTGGTGACAGAGGGGAAGGGCGTGTCTCGAGGGTGTTCCGCACAGAAGGAGGGGGATTCCCCCACTTATCGTTAGAGGTAGGCGAAGCCGCTCGGTATCTGGGGCGCCCTATGGGATTCAATTTAATCGACACCAAGGAGAGGCTACAACAGAGGAGGCACTCACTGATGCGATTGCCTCGTCGACGCTTCTGGACTTCCACACCTCTTACACACACACACACACACACACACACACACACACACACACACACACACACACACACACTAACATGCACTAACTACCACACATGGCGGGAGGTTGGTCGGGAGATTGTCGCGGCTTTGAGCTTGTCCCGGCAAGGGCGGTGCCCCGCTGATGGGAGATACCTGGAATGGGGAAACCGCATTAGCCGATGGTAGGTCGGTGCCGAATCTCACCATCCAGAGAGGGAAGGTCACCTCCACATCCCGCTATAAAACATGAACTACATTTGCGGGACCAATGACCATAGCAGTTGACGTGCCCAGAATTACTAATCAATGAATTAATCAACTATATATAGGAGCAGATTTGTCCACTTTTTCGTTATCAGGGCCGACAATAAGAGTTTTCTTTTGAAATTTTGCCGTTTTCGGCGCACTATTACTTTTTCTTCTTACGAAGTAAAGGTAGGAGAGTAAAAGTGCGAAATTGTAGGCATATCTTTGACATCAAACCACAAAAGGACTATATTTATAATATTGGATTACTAGAATACTGACTCATGCACAAATGTATTCTAAAATCATAAAATTCTAAAGCATTCAGTGTAGTGTTTATTTGCGATTAAAGAAGATACAAAATATTGTATAATAACAAATGTTCAGGGAGGAAGTGCAGTATATGTGCAGCCATACACACGCATTGCGATCAATAAGGTCCATATCTCTGATAGATATCAACATTGCAAAATTTACAACACATTGAAGAGAACTTAGCAAGACCTCCCGGTGAAGTAACTCGTAGAAAGTGTTGATGCCACGAAATCGAGTTGTGGTTTTCTGAAGGATGTGGTTGCTGTCTGAGAGAACCTTGAACAGAATCTTGAAAACAGATTATAATACTTATTCTCGTCAAGAGGTTGTGACACTTCACGTTCAAACATGAAGAGAAAATGCGCCACGTGTGCGTCTTCGTGGACCAAATGAGGGTCAAAGGGAATAGCGGATTAATGATTTGGCCCACGATCAAATCAGAAGAGAATTATATTATCTTATTTTACTTTGAAAATAGCATAGAAAAACATTTTTTTGTAATTGTTTTTCTTACTATAGTGACAATATTGAAAAATGTATTTTTTCCCTTTTATCACAATTAATGATTTAACTTGGCGGATTTTAGATTTTTGTAAAATATAGGGAGTCGAACTGTATTCTTTGAAGAATTTTCTAAGATATATAGTAATTTTTATTCATATTTTTTAAACGTAAGACCAACATAAAGAACTAGTATCATTTAAAATCGTCATTTTGTATATTTTTACTAGTTTGTTTTTAGAATTTCAAAGCAAATGCTTGATTTAAGAATAAAATGATTATTTTCATTGTATTCCTCGTAAAAAATATATAAGTAATCGACTGATGAATTCCATTTCACATTGTGGTCCACCCCATGTTTAGAAATGCATCACTTATAAGTTTTAAATAATTTTTTTGTTTTGGTTTAATTGTAATATTAATGTTATTATTATGTTTAAAGTGTCATCTTATTTTATCTATGTAACTAATTGGAGTGGAAATACAAATAAAAAGAGCTACATGCATGAGCATCAAAGAAGCATTTATTTGCCAATGCATCTTTAATGTTCTTTTTATGATCTAATGGACCCCTGTTGCTGGCCGAACACGCTGTGCCACTCTTTGCGAAGTGTGCCAAGGGATGGGGTCGTTTCCAGCGCGACACGCCGAGCGGTGCAGACCTACTCACTAGCGCTCCGCAAAACACACAACAGACTACAAGTATTATTACACCAACTGTTTCGTTTTGAATAGTTAGTGACAAGTGTTAAGCCATAGAGCAATCCACAGGGCAGGCTATTAGCCAAGCTCTACACACACTGCGCAATGCAGAGAAGTGCAAGCAGAGCTGAGTAGTGAGGAAACCAGCGCGGCAATGGACATCAGCAATGCAGCCACGTCGGCTGCACCCAGTAGCGAGTGCATCAGCCCAGACTTCAACGAAACTCCTTCTTCCGGACAGTTCACCATTTCCTGCCTCACATCAACAAAACAAAAGGCCAGTCAGTGCCTGTGATAGTGAAAGTGAAACCGAAATCAAGAAAATGAATCGTTCAAGTGAATGCGCGAGGGAAATATCAAAATCCTCAGCTGATTATGCGTATAATGTACCAATAGAAAACAAGTTCGGCGAATTTGATGAAATCGGCGAAGGCCTACAAGAAGTATAAATCTCGAGGAAATGTGTAACAGCGAAATAATCCCAGCTAATAGAATTCCACCTCTTTACGTAGCTAATATCTGTCACATCAGCAACTTCATAAATGAACTCAAAACCAAAGTTACAAAAACATTTCGTTACCGATGTGAAAAACAATAAAATTAAAATAAGCAACAGACTTTAAAGAAACCACAACACCAATCCCAGTATTAGCAGCAGAATTTAGTTGAGCAGAACCCATTCAGTCAATTCTAACTATACACACAATTTGAAATCACAGAGTCACGAAAAAAGAAGAAAACCCAAAGGCCCAATACAGTGTCAAGAATGCCTAGATTATGGCCACGCTAAGAATAATTGTAACAATAAAATTAACTCTGCAGGTAATCATTACACAAAAGCATGAACCCGCAAGAACGAAGATCTACTTAGTGCTAACTGACAGGGAAAGCATAAAACAGACATTAGAGACCAATTTTGTAAATATTATTACGAAATTAGTGATAAAAACCTACGAATAATACCAATTTCTCAAGGTCAAGGCTTTTAATGTTTGTCCAATTAGAACAAAGATGTGCCTAGAAAACCGAACAATAGAACAAGTATCACATTTCAATTACCTGGGATGTGATATAAGTTACGACTGGAGCCAAGATATAACAAAAAAAAATGCACAAGTTCCTTACTAATTGTCCATTTCAACGATAGAAACTCTAATTGGGGCTGCCGACACAACAATCAAAATGGACTCGTACTATTACAAATCTCTAAGCAATTAAATTTCAAATTCATCACCCCCCGCCCCACTGAGCCTAAATATTATTCATTCGACCGCGAAAAAAAACCAAACATCCTCGTCATCGGCATTACCAACTCCAACATAACTTTTTTTCTACCTCAAATACGAATTAGACTCAGACCACTCAGACTCCGGTTCTAATAACTACGCAGTAGATTGCACCGCAACATGCCCCAACACCCAAATCTAACACAGGCAGAATAAATTGGAACCAATTCAAAAAATGATTAGTGAAAAAAATACCCCCTTTCAAAACACGCAATAGCCCCACCGCAATGGAACACGCTCTCACACATCTCAACACACGAATCCACAGGAGCATACAAGCGGCACAATTAAACAATTAACTAACCTTTAATAAACGTAAAAATCAAGAGCTACCACCCGAAATACTTAACGCTATCAAGGTGAAAAACAAAGCCAGCAGACTGTGGGCCCATTGAAAACATCCCGAACTTAACCAAGAATTAAAATTCATAATACACATTTGTAATATTAATCAAAATTCACAACAATTAATGATATCATAAGCTAGTACAACCACTCACCACTATAAATAATACGCTGTGGCAGTTTACAAAAGAATTTAATTATATATATATATATATATATATATATATATATATATATATATATATATATATATATATATATACACACTAAACATGACGACGGGCAATGCCTAAAACTAAACCCATAAGGCTGAAGAACTAGCAGATTACTTTCCGTCAACATTTAAAACAAATACGACTAAACCCCATCCCGAACTCAGCATCAATTAATAGACACCAGCTTGAATCCTGTTTTGGCCCACACCCAAAAATACAATCTGCAACCCCGTCAGAAATAAATATCATTATAAAAAATTACCACGTAAAAATCATCTGAACATGATAACATAAATAATAACATATTAAAAATCTTACCTTCACTCGCAATAGCATACCTCACTAATGCATACAATTCTTGTTTCGGAAATACCTACTTCCCTCAATAATGGAAACACACAATTACCCCCCTAACAAAATTGCACACGTAAGCATTCGCGGCTCGAGTTCATTTCTTGGCTGTCCGGGTGACGCCGCGTCGTTGGCTGAGGCCGGCGTTACTAGAGGCCTCACTTCCCTGAGGAAGCCAGCGACGAAACGTCGGCCTCTCAGCCAACGACGGACAGCATCTCCTGCAGCGCGGACCCGCCCAGCCAAGGCGCCTAACAAAATTGCGACAGATTCAGATAGTCATCGCCCTATAAGCTTACGGCAAAATATTTGAAAAAATAATTTAAACCGTCTAATCCAATTCTTACGAGCCACCAAGCCACCCCCCACAAACAATTCACCAAAACTATGTCTGCACAGCACCAGATACTAATAATTACAGAACACACATACTTTTCAACAACTACTTTACTGGAATGAAAAGTACAATAGGAATCTTTATCGACCTAATCCAGGCTTTCGACGGAACATGACACCAGGCACTACTATACTAAATAATAAAAATTGGAACCCCTCATTACATCACCTCAACTATTCGCAATTTTCTATCAAACAGAACCTTGTCAAATAATGTTAATAATCACCACTGAAACCCCTGGCAAATGAACGCAGGACTTCCCCAAGGATCGCTATGATCCTCCATTCTCTTAAATATCTACGTAGCAGATTGACTTATACTGAATTCAATAAAATATCACCTAATTTGCCGACGAGACGGTAATATTTTCCTCAGGACCCGATCTACACATACGTAATACAATGCAACTAAATCTTAATGTAATCGATAGCTGGGCCACTTAACTCAATATTCAACTAAATCCATCAACAATGGCTACCTTACCCTTGACACTATTCAACAAACCATTAATCTGGTGGCCACAAAACAGCACAATTAAATACCTTGGACTAAACATAGACACAAAACGTAATTGGAAAAGGCATATAGAAACAGAAGTCAATCAAGCAAAAATAACATTACTACAACTAAAACTTATTATCAATAGAAATTCCTCAGTGCAGTATAGCATAGTCCTAATAATATTCAATACAATTTTAAGAATTCTCCATTAATACGCGTGTCCCATCTGGATTAATGCTACAAAAACTAACATTAACAAGATACAAATCTTCCAAAACTACTTCCTAAGAATAATCACCAACGCCCCTTACTTTGTCACCAACGTCCAACTTCACAAAGAACTATCCATCGAACCCACAGTTAATCCTATCCATTACCTCGCCTCCAACTTCTATTTCTCCATACCACAAAATCCCACATTCAATGCACTCAACTTCGGCGAAATTCTACACAATCAACCCGAATACAAAACATATTTCTTTTCCATGTATATCTGAAAAAAATCGCACAAATTGACCATTTACAGAGGGGCCTAATTGTCTTCCTCACCCATGTAATAGATGAAGCTTAGTAAGTTAGTAATAAGCAAGCAAAAATATCTGCAATTTACTTATCCATGTACTAATCAACAAAAAAATAAATTATATAACATGTTTCCACTAATAGACTTTTGTTTCTACGCGTTTTTTGTTTCTACGCCTGGAACATGTTATTGGGATGGACCACACCGAAAATGGGGTGGTCTACAAAGTGAAATGGAATCTATCGATTATTTATGAATTTTTTGACAAGGAATCCGATAAAAATAGTCATTTTATTCCTAAAGCAAGCATTCGCCTTGAAATTCTTAACAATACTTGTGAAAAATAGTAAAAATACGATTTAGGTTGGTCTTAAGTATGAAATTACTGTATATTTTAGAACATTGTCCAGTTCGTCACGTTACATTTAAAAATCTAAATACTACCGAGATATAGCGTTAATTGTGAGAAAAGGGGAAAACACATTCTTCGATCTTATGTTACTACGGTAAGATAAGCAATTACAAAAATTTGTTTTCTCTAGATTATTTTGAGAATATAATCAGATAATGTGAGCTGTTCAGAGCAAAAGTAGTTTAATTAAAAAATACTTTCCGGAAAATTATGTATAAACGAAAAACGCTGTAAAACTACAATGCGTAGAAATAAATGACATAATGTTTTATGAACGTGTTAAAGATATATTCTTTTAACTTACTTCAGATAGTTTAGACTGAAACATTGCCTATTAATAAATTAATTAACTACTTTGTTGACTTTCATCACTTTTGTACATATCTTTTCTGAAAACTGTGATTCAAATAATTTGCATATATAATTTTCGCGTGCAATTGTAATGTGATGGAAAAATAAGGAAATTGAGTGAAATTAATGCAAAACATAAAAGAACAATGTACATAATGTATATACACCCTATGTTTTGATATTTTATGCGATGTACATTAAAATTAGTAAATATCGGAAAAATAAAAAGAAGTTTGTTTACTGTTATTACAAGTGTTACATTAAGCCTCTAAGAATAGGCATTTTAGTGAAGGGTGAATCAGCAGTGCTCACTTTGTTGACAAGTTAGTTGGAGCAGCAGGTTTATCCTCATCAAGAACTTGTTCTAATGATCCTATATCTTCATCATCTAGGACTGCCTTAGAGAGTTGAAGTAATTGTAGTGCATTGGACGGTATTGCAGAAGTTCAATAATACCTGTTTTGTCTACAGTTACAGGCTGCAGTTAGATTCTTCTCTATGGGGCCGTATCCACTGTATTTGCAATTTACTTTGGTTCCTGCATTATTACTCTTTCTCGCAATTGCATTTACAAGATGCAAAGTAGACTTAAAACCTACATGGGACTTTTCACGTCCTTTCGAGCTGAACGGATGCTATTTCACCAGTCAGAGGAAGCACAATGAATTCTATTCTTGCCAGCTTGCTCTTTTTCCAAAATAGGAGTCAATTTTCATAAATGAGTGCCCTGATACAAGAAATTTGTAGTCAATAATGTTGAAATTATTCGCCTTGTCACGATTTTCATCCAGTACATCAGTGAGAGCAATTTTGAAGTGAGGTTTTTTGATTTTGACTTGTGTACGTATCACTAAAAGTGATTAAATGTTTTTTCGATATAATGTTTCTGTGATGGATACAGGAAAATAAGAAGTTATTTCTTGGGAGCCCCTGGTACCTGTTGTTTCGTCCACCACACACCACAATCACACGCAGCGGTATGAGTTACTTGTTGGCTACTTCTGCATTGTGCTGGCCTCTAGCGTAGAAATATTGAAGTTTGACTCACACCACTTTAGTTCGTGATGGAACAATAGAACTACCTACCAGTGCATGTTACTTACATCTTCCAAAATCTGACTTGAACCACTTTTGCTCTCAACAGCTCATATCAACCTATTCTAGTTTGGTTCAGGGCCAAATCCACCTATCTTATTCCGCTATAACCTGTAACTGTATTTTGTGGCTATACTTGAATTGACGGCAGAAATTATACTTTTCTTGACTAGTATACAGGAATATCTGAGGGCACTTAATTTTTTTATTTAAAAGAAAATTATTAACTAAGATCATTAAGGAAAGCCACGTGATTATTCGCAGTCGTTTAAAGTAATGAACAGGTGATGACATCGTTTTTGAAGATCTGATTCTCCAGTGTGTGGACGCTTTTGCCAATTCAGCTGACCATATTACATTTTTGGAAAGATATTTAACTGGTTTGGCTAATAATCATTTTAAATTAGACCCAAATATTCTGCGAACAATTGGCGGAAATAGAAATGATTGATTGTTTCTCTTCGCTGTTATCCTTTGCATACTTCTCTCCCACGAATTATTTTAACGCAACTGACTAAACACGAGGTTGCCGAATCTGTATTATGTGATGCATATCTTCTGAGGAATGATGTATTAGTGTAAGGGTAAATTGAATGCCCACAGCCAAAGCTTCGAAGCTATGAAATCCTATATTTGATTCTCGGTGAGGGTGATCCGTTTTTGTTCCTAGCGAAGGTCTGCTCTTACGCCTAGACGCTTTAATAAATTAACATTTACATAATTGCAATTGATGCTTTCGGGTGTAAATAATGTTCACTGACATTTCTCTTTCACACAAAAACGCACCATATAAATGAAATTAGCAGAACATATCGTAACTTACCAGTAAATTATGATTGTGTAGTGCTCTCAATAGAACTTTATCTCCTACTTTAAACAAATAAGTGTTACATTTTTACTGCTTCTTCCTATCTTTTCCAGCTTTTTCAAGATTTTTAAATAAAATTCAATATATCTGATCTGGAGACAGTACATTCTGAGTTATTATTTTTTTCAACAATGGGAACAATATCTTCGACTTTTCATTGAATTGTTCCTCATAAGGTAAGAACTTGGAAAACTCGTGAATAAAATCATTTTAACACTAATTAAAATTAATTTTCAATCAAATTAGGCCATGCGGCATTTATATGAAACTTACAATCATGAAACAAATGACATAATTTCAAGTACTAAAGGTCACAATCCGCAAAGTCGCTTCAGTTACCTGCTTACGAGAGAACCTAATCACTAACACAAAGCACTAAATGACTACACAACTCCTTTATGCATGTTTAGAAAATCATGTACAAGTGATGGAAGTCTAAATTGAATCTTCGAAGGACGGCGAACAGGTTTAAGAGCCAATCCTGTGCCTGATAAAACATCTGTGTGACAAACGTGATTTCCATCGCATTTACTGTGTGTGGAACTAACATAAAGATATTTCTGACATCTCTGATGAGTATCGTCGGAATTTTATTCTCTTTCTCCGATAAAATAAACTTTGAAAACAGTGACAGGAGTAATAAAATTACTGATGAAAAGAACGCAGATTTCCCTAACAACTGATCGAATGCCTTTCTTTCTGTCCTTACATCTTCCGTACTTTCACTTCTTGTACTTTCACATTTTTCCTCTACAATTTCATTGATTTTCTCAACATGGTTTCTCGATCTCATTACATTTTTCCTTCGATTTCGCATTTTCCTATTTTTATTCGCATTTTGCTTCTGTCTCATCTACCTGTTCTTGTATTTCATTGCCGTCAGTCGCGTTTTGTTCTACTGTTAGTTCTACCATGTCTATTTTCTCATCCTAAAGTCTAAATTCACGTCACTCTCGTCAGCTCAACAGTTAACTACTTGCAATATTGGTCTCGTTCCATTCTAACGTTAATTTTAACCATTCTGTTTCGTCATTCTGAATGTCTGATTTTGCGTCAATCTCGTCCTTAGAACTTTCAACTTTTTGCTGATTTTTTTTTTCAAAAATAGTATCGAAACCTACTTTTTGTTCCATGAATTACGCGTTCATTTCATTTTTAAGTTCCTGTGAGTAAAGTTTGAAATTCTCGTTTAAAGTTGTCTGCAATTCTAATTTCTGTTCGTTTTATTTTGCAGTGGTGCCTTCTAAACTATTTTGCATGGTCGCGGTTAAGTTTGCTTTGAGAGGATCAGATTTTGCACTTTGTTTAACGAATTTTGCTTTTTTCGCAGGAACCTTCAAAATTAAGTACGGCAGAAAGAAAGAATTTAGCCAAAACAGACATTTTTTCAAAAATTAAAGAAAATGCAATATTCAAAATTAAATAAAACGTATTTGAACCTATAACAGAAAACATTTTTTCAGGAAATTAAACAAAATGCAACATTCAACATTAGATAATACGTGTATTGAACATATTACAAAAAAATTAAAATAAACAACAACGTAACTTGTCCTGCAGCCGCATCTTCTAAGCTTGTTCGAGAGTTTCTTAGTCGATTGGTGATAAGAGTTTTAATCAGATCAGCTCATCTCTCGTCCCTAATAATTAGGAGTTTTTTCATTAAGGTCATGTATAATTTTTTTGAAAATATTAGTAGTGTTCGCACAATATTGAGAGCAATATGTGCAATTTTTAAAAAATTACAAAAACATTATTTACTCAAAAATGGCTCCAAATGTTTTCTTTAAACTTTTCGTAGGGATAATGCTTATTGTACTCTACAAAACGACCTAGACGTCATATTGCTCTATTCTTTTCTTAAATATTTTTTACTTATCTCTCTCGTATATATCTCTTAATATTTATATTAACAGCAATTTGTTCACATTATTATATTTTTTAATACATTTGCTTTAAATAATGTCACATATCGTTTCTCGAAAACTTAACCGCTTTATGTGAAAAATAACTCAAAATTCCCAATTTTCAGAAACTCTCAAACGGCATTTTCTCAAAAATGGCTCCAAATGTTTTCTTAAAACTTTTCGAAGGGATAATGCTAATTGCAGTCTTTAATTTGACGTAAAGTTCCTTTCGGGGTATTCTTTTGTTTTTTCAAAAGTTTCACAAACGTAATTTCTTTGAAGGATTTCTCACGCCGTTATTATGCACATTTCCAGCAATTTGTAAACAATATTGTATTTGTGAGTTAATGTGCTTCACATGAAGTTTTACGAAAACTTAAAAATGTTCTGTGAAAAAGCGTTTCAAATTTCGAATTTACAGTAGCGCTTAAACGCCTTTTTTTAAAAAAAAAAACGGCTCCAACGTTTTGAAGAAAATTGTCAGGACGAGTTTTACTTCTCTTTAATATTCTTAAATTCTTATTTGCATTCTTCTCTTAGAAAACCGAAGTATTAAGAAAATGTCAAAAAAATGTACTTTGGGCGGAGATAGATGTCAGCTGGCGAGAGTATGTGGCAAGTCCGAATAGCTGGCTGAGACCAAAGAAAATATACAACTAATTCGGGAAAGTCTATGCCATTCTGTAGCACTACTACTGTAGGTGTTTGTAGTTTACTGTAGTTTACTACTGTAGGCGGAGATTTCTTCACCACTTGACGATGAGCTCTGACACTAACAAGGCAGCTTGTGGGTGACCTTTATCCTCCAGGTATCTCCGCCAGCAGTGCACTGTCCCAAGCGGAAAGAAGATCTAAGCTCCGACTGATCTTCCGACATGTGAGATAGTGTGTGTGTATAATGGATGATGATAAGACAAGGAAGTTGGAGGGAAGATTGGGCACAATATCCTGCGAACCCCGTTTGCTAGAGTACGAGTACGTCATTCACCTGATAATGATCACTGGAACCATTGAAAACTACCGATCAAAGCAGCCATTTGCTAGAATTCTTCTGCAGAGAGGGGATGAATTCGACCCAGGTGGATGACGAGTATCACAAATTTCACCATCGTTGGAATTCGAACCCTAGACTCCCAATCAAGGTCATTGCATAGTCAGCGACAATGCTGGCTCTGAGGTAAACTTAACTTGTGTATTGAATACTCGTACTGTACTCACGGGCGACGAGTAGCCCCAATTGCACTTAGTTTCATGTAAGGGGGAATTTTACTTGACCCAAGGAGAAAGGCTGCTATCGCGTAGGCCGATCCTCACCTCCTTCAGTTTGCACTAACGCTCATTGAGACTGGCATCCGGTTACGCCGGACTTCAACCCTCCTCCGGAACACAATTGAGCCTGGGCGGGACTGCTCTGCTTTCCAGGTTGATTCCGAGGTCAAATCAAACACCATTTAGAATGTTACGGAACATGTACCTCCTCAATAACACTTGAGTGACAGGCACTCCTACGACAAAGCCAATAGCTCAGCTGGGGACCATCACGGCTGAGGCAAGAGCAACTCGGTGCTCTAAATCCGTCTTCTCACCTCACTCACCATAGCACTAACGACTTGGGTGACGCCGGAAATACGGGCACCCGGGCGGCAATTTCTATTTCCTGCCAAGTCGTGTAAGAGAGTTTACGAAATATGTCCGTACTCCCAATCTCACTCGCGGGGAATAAGGAAGAATGTGTTTAGGGTACTTCTGCATCCGTCTGTAATTGAGCGGGCAAAATGACGGAAACGATCAATCAGAACAGTCGGCTTCTAGTACTCTCTCTCTCTCCCCCCCAGACCTGCTTCAACCCAGCTATTTAGTTTGGGTCGAAAATGCACCAGTCAGGATGCGAACCTAGAACAACCTTGTCTACTGTACTTCAGTTGCGAACTAGCTACTACGTAAGCCTAACAGCCGGATTTTACAAAATAATCAATAAATTCGAAAGTCATCACCTTTTTACTACTTTTTAACTTTATAGAAATGTCAAATACAACGAAACTAATTCGCGCGGATATCAAATAGAGGGTAAGAGGGCCAAATATCTGTTCGAAGTATCGATTGTATCAATAGCTTAGTGCTCAGGGAAACGGTGTAAACCAAAACAAGGACATAAGGGTTTGATTTCAGGTCGAGGGTAACTATTGCTTTGAATAATTTAAGAATGGCCACAGTATTGCAATATTGTTGTCGGGGTTTAATAGTACGAGTATGCATCAACGGCGTTAGAAGGGTTCTCATAATCAAGCGGCGACAAAAAAGCCAAAGGCCCTCGCGATTTTTCTCGCCGCTCAGTTACACTAGGGAACAATATTTTTTCATTCCTCCAGGTTGAAAGTGGGAGCTTCCAAAGGAAACGATAATGTTGATTTCGGAAATTATTATAAAAAGTTTCTATCACACAAGATTAAAAGAAATGAACATATTTAGTATTTGAAATAAACAAAAATCCTAGACCAATTTCCGCATTGTCACTCAGGTTATATGACTATTTTATGAGTATGCTTCATTTGAGGTAATAACAAGGCAATAATGGAATATGCTCATTTGTGCAGACAATAAAAAGGTTTGTTTGGTATTCTCCACAATATTGGTAGAGCGAATGACAATGATTTGTTTTTCATACAACCATAACCTACGTTTCGTTTTACAGATGACACAACACTGGTGAGGCACTAGTGCAGCCCATGGTTTGTCCTGTACACAAAAACAACTGCCAAAGTACAAAGAAAACTCAAGTTTTGTAATTTCATATTGTTTCATTCGAAGTTTAGGTGTAAATCTTCCACAAGCGTAACAGAAGTTATCGGATTGATTCGCACACTGTCGATTTGCATTTGATCGAACTGATTCAATTCTACAGATCATGTGGCGAATTTCACTTTACAAAAACCACAGAACTGTAACGTATCAACCTCACTGAGCCACACGCAAACCAGACATGAACTTCACGCGCACGTGGTTACAGTTCCGAAAGACACCGACTGACTCAAAATCTGCCACCCCAGCAGTTGGATACTTGTGTACTTGCAATAACGTAAAGCGCTAAAATAATTCCTTTCAGTAACTCTTGCACAGTATGAAATATTAGGGTGCAAGTGACTTGTTTTCCAAACATCCACTAAGACTTACTCGTAATTGAGAGCGATTACCAGACACCAGGATAAAGACTGCAATCGTCGAATACAGAAGGTAAAAGAAACAACACGAAAGCCTAATTTTGTTGCTTTCTCGTGAAAGTGCAATGATGATTTGAACAAGTATTTTATTTTTAAATAGATCAATGCATATTGATTCTCTACATATCTCACAGGTCCAATTTAAATGTATTTGCATTAATAGCAAAAGAAGGTATGTTATAGTATAAAGATACTATATATATATATATATATATATATATATATATATATATATATATATATATGACGTGATATGGCTTTTTTTGCGGTATTCGTAATCTATGAATAAAATTGAGTACGTTGCGCACTCTACCTTCCCGGAGGTAAAAATCGTGTTCCATAGTGTTATTAGAACCATTTAACGCCCGTGGTATGTACAAGATTCTATTTTTACCTAACTTAAATGATTCAGATTTACATACTACTTAACTCCGTGTTTATCAGTTCCGAAAGCAATAATACATTAGAAATAAATAAAATGTTTGTACCGTACGTCGTTAGCCTAGAGTCAGTGCCTGAGTAAGAACTATCCGGATGTGGCGATGTGGGGAGGAGGTGTGAGCTACGTTCTTTAAACCGCAGCCTGCAAAATAGTGCCTTTACGAGCCTTTTGTTATTGTGGTAAACTTAGCGACTGTAAGATTGAATTTCTGTAAAATAAATGTTTTCCAGTCAAAACATATATTTACATAACTAATTGCAGCATTTAAGATGATAGAACAAGTTACAACATAAACATTTGCGCGACGTGTAGACAGCAGAGGTTTCCACTGGCCTTGCCCAACGCATGGGAAGTTCCTGCGGTAGCGCGGACATAATACGTATGGTGTGCTCGAAGCGTACGCTATTGTCCCACGGTACTGCCGAACTGCCACTGTTCACTGCTGCGGGTCCGCGCAACACTCAGCCCTTCACGTTACGAGACCTAATGCAGTCCCTTTGTTCGTCATCGTCGGAGGGTTGGCGAAACCTAGCCCTGCAGAACCCATTCCCTTCCACGGCGGTGTGGTCATGGCGAGCCGCGGTGGCGGCGTGGTATTGTTCACCTGACCCTTTGGAGGGTCTCTTCGAACTGGTTGTCTCGTTGTTGTTTTTGTTGTCGCCGTCGTTGTTCAGGGTCTTTGACTCGTCTCCCCCGTACGGGGACGGGTATTGGGAGTCTGCGTCGATGGGTTATTTTATTTTTGGTAGGTAGGTTATTTCGTTAGGGGGTTTTTGGGAGGTGGGGAGGAGGGAGGAAGGATAGGGAGTTGGTGGGGATAGGTTGGGGGGTGAGGGGATACTCTCCCACGCCATTGGTGTGCAGTATCGCCCGGATCCACTTGTGACACTGACAGTATATGCGCACGAGACTACAATTACATTTCTGAAGGTTACGTCTTGTGGGTGTCCTCACTCCACGGAACGGGCAGAACGTCACAATCAATGTACACTTTAATTTAAACTGTCATTTGATATTCTGTCCAATTTATTCGCTCGGGTTGAAACATTCCTGTATGTTAAGAGCCGCTTAGCATTATGAAATTTTTACCCAGGCACATCGTCCTGTCCAGATGATGTACGCACAATTTAGGGTCTGGTTCTTTGCAGATATTTTACAATATGAAGCTATTTTAAGTTTTAAAGCGATGATTTACTAAGTGCGGTATGTTCGTACGGATCAAGCTAGTATGATCAATAAAATGGGGTTGATTGTAATTTGCACTACCATTTCCTTTTTACGCGAAATTGTCTTTCGATCGTCCCCGGGCAATATGCCGAGAAACATCGCCTGAATGGAAGTCTGTCGCACTTGCCTAGACACCGGTGGCGCCCGCCGCTTCTGCTCCACATCGCTCCCGAAGGCGCCCCTCGCCCCAAGCGTTTTGTTGGCACTTTCTTGAGCGCGCTCGGATGAGTACAACTGACTGGTACAACTGACCGACCCCTTTCGCAAACCTCCCTCCCGCGGCGACTGACGTGTTGAGGGCAAGAAATAATGTCACTGCAGCGCCTCTCACCGGGTGGTCATTGGGTTCGAGTGCTGACGGTGGTGGCAGGATTTTCGAGACTAGCTTGTCAGTTAGGTCGAATTCAGTTACTGTCTGGAGGAGAATTCTAGCGGCCGGCTGCTCTGATCTGGTTTCTCCAATCAACACTAGGCGAATGCCGGAGCAGTACCCCAACAAACGGGCCACGGACCGCGCGCAATCTTTCCTTCCATTTCCTTGTCCTATCCTAGCCTCTTGCATACACTCATTTGTACTTACTATCACGCATTCCGGGAGACTATTCGGGGACTTAGACGTTATTCCGGCTGGGCGGTGCCCCGTTGGTGGGCGATACCTGGTTGGGGAACACTCGGCAATTCGTGTTATAGGTCGGTGCTGGATCTCATGGGCTAGTGGGCGAAGATAACCGCTACCTCGCTCGATAAAAACATCCATTACGCTTACGGGAATAATGAGCAGAGCTGTTGACGCGCCCGGAAAAACGAAATAATGAAGCGCATCTCCTAGCGTATCTTGTTTTAATGCTTGATCATTTTCTGTCATTGGCAGTATTCGAATTTGTTTCTTCAACACTTTTAGTTTACTACTTCAGAATATTGTCATGTTCCTCTAAATTGGATTTACTCCGATCCATCTGGCCGCAGTGAGATTTGAAACTATCTTCTAATTTTTGGGGCTACTTTTTAAAAAGCGCACAATTAATTCGAGGACAGAAAGACATATTCACTTAAAATTTTGAATTAAAAAAGATAGGTGTTTTTAAACCTCTCGCTTCGTTTGATTTTCAGTTTTTCTTGTGATTTCTGAAGTGTTATTGGGACAGAAGTTGCAATTTTATATTAAGCAATCGGTATCAATAATACGTGAATGAATGTGCGCATGTAGTAATGTCAAGATGTCATTGGTAATTAGAACCGTTCACCGTTCCTGGGTTTTCTGGCGCGCCGGTACCCTATGGTCACGAATCGCATTAGTGTAGTGGATATTATATGGAAATGGCAATGTTACTGTCCCGCTGGAACGCGAGATTCAACATACCTAGAAATCGGTTTGCGTTTTTTCATCTTTTAAAGGTATCTCTCCCACATGGGCATCGCCTGAGCCAGTACCAATTCTTAGTTTTCAACTGCCTCCCGTCATATGGAGCAGTTCAGTGCAAATAAGTGTGTACATAAGGGGGGAGGATAGGAAGAGGAAGAAGGAGATCGCGCGTGGTTCCTGCCTGTTTGTTAGGGACCTGCTCTGGCATTCGCCTGGTATTGATCGGGGAAACCACGTACAACTACAGGCCAGAGCAGCCGGCCGCTAGAATTATTCTCCAGATGGTGGCTTAATTCGATCCAACTCTGTTGCTGCTGGGCTGAAATCCGCCATCGTCGGGACTCGAGCCTCCGATCAATGACGCCCCCAGCGGCAGCGGATGTTGCCATTGCAATCGGATGGGTGACCTGTTATTTTGTGATAATTACAGCCCAGATGTTTATGTCCTAAACATGTTAGAAATATGCAAGAATTTATGACCTGAGGTGTATGAAAATATGGCTATAAATATGACAAATTTTGGTTGAATTGTCAAAACATTCAACGACATGACGCATTACTTTCAAAGTATATTGAAAATACACTTTCTTTTTCTTTTTAAATATAGATTACCCTCCTACTTCACACACACAACCATAAGGAGATGAGAAAAATCTCTTTGAGATGATTGCAAGAAAGTATGCGAAACTTTAATCGAAAAGATAATAATACTACAAAATACGACAATTCATGGAAAAATATGACCATAATATGAAAAATTAACGAAAAGGACAAAATGGCTTAAAAAAGCCAAAACATGACTTTGTATGACACATAAAAAGTCCATAATTCTAGTCATGGTAGAAAATTATGTTAAGCGATAACAAAACATCGACGTTACTAAATTTCAATGTTCAAAATTAAAACATCAGTGATAAAAATACATCGACTATGAACTATTGATGATTTTCAACCTCAATGTTTTTAGACTGCTTTAGTAACCTCTAATTCGTGTGCATTAAAATTTAATTTGAATGTTCGTGTTTATTAATTCGCCGAATAAGGGTACGAGAAGAAGGGGCCGACCCTACTCCCATATTTGTTGCCCACATCTTAATGTGCGAAGTGAAGACGAAGAAAGAGAAAATACAAGGGCATGGAGGTCATCTCGGGCAAGCGAGTTTGATCGATGAAGGTATTTCATACAGCTTTCCTTTAATTTCAACACAAGAACTACAGTGTTACCATCAGTTATTATTTCATATTTTAACTTTTAGAGTATTGCGATCATTCAGAAAAAAAACACATCGAAAAACAACATTGATCACAATACATCGATCACAATACATCGATCTTAAAAAAAACAACATCGGGGTTATTAGACGAATATTTAAAACATCGATGTTTCGAGAACATGGCCTCCCTATGAGAGCACCCTAAGCGGCCCCCGGGGGCGCGCCCGCTCTCTCCACCTGCGCAGCCGCCGCCGCGGCGGCGGCGGCAGTGGGCATTGAGAGCGCAGCGGCCGCAAGTGGATCCTTCCTGTGACGCAAGCGCGCTCAAGCGCTCGGGCCTTCATGAGCTGAATTTGCTCCGGCGAGCGCGCTCGGCGGGACGGGACGGGACGGGACGGGACGGTCGTGAGGACGGGCCCCCGCCGAGGAGCGCCTCCCCCTTTCTCCGCTTCCTTTGTCGGCCCTCGAGGCACGAGGCTCCGCACGCGTCTGCGGCCGGCCTCCAGCAGGCGCTCCTTACCCGGCGACCGGGCGACAGGGACACATTCACAGAGAAAATACATTCATTCCAAATTTACCTACGCCCGCTGCACACTCCTACGTGCAATTTCTGCGTAAAATTCTCGATACTATATTCAGAAGGGGCATTATGTTCTAATATGAACTTGACAGGATTCTGTGTGTTTTTGCTGATAAATTCTAACGATTGCTTAATATCTTACACTCTTATTTACGTTAATTGTAATTAAAAAAAAACATGACAAAAACTAAGAAATGAAAAGTACAAAATTCAATGTTTTTTTAGACACTTCATGAAAATTAGTAGAATATGAGATATGCAGAAACTTTTTCTCTTCTTATTATTATTACTCAACGAGTCATTTTTTTAAGCAATGTCATCTAAAATTAAGAAATAATTGGGAAAGAAATCTCTGAATTTAATATTGGAGGGGTAAGACAGGTTTAAAAGGAAAAATGAAATTTTAAATTTTCAAAACTTTAGAAGATTTAATTAAAATTGGGAGTAGATCAATTTTATAAATGCACTTGCTTGTGCTACTACAAAAAAGAAATAAAGTAAAAAATTGCAGCTTTTTTCAGAAAACTTTGAAGGTGTCACAAGGGCTTCTTGTAATGTGCCTCCAAAAATTAAAATATCATAATGGTTCCCAGGTCAGCACAATTAGATCTTATTCCTAACGTATTTGCGAATTTTCAACTCGAAATCTTGTAATCGGACAGAGTTATGCATGATGTATACTACATCTATCAAAACAAACAACCCAATATTTGGGTAAAACTATTACGTGCATTATTCCCACGAAATTCGACGGGAGAGTTTGGTTATTTCCACGGTAGGATTGTTATAGGTAATACCATGAGTGCTTTGGAAGTTATCCACGGGGATTTATCTGAGAGTTTGCAAAACACGAGTGGTATTTAATAGACTTATTCAAAATCAAAGAGGCTACGTTATAGTATATACACGGCTTATTGGACATCGTCATAGCGATCGGTGTATGCCGTCTCCTAAGAGAGATGAGCCACAGTTGGTGAAGGGTAGTCGGGTGGAGCTGTAAGAAAAATCGGATGGAAAAGGCGATAAACTTTTTGAGATACACCATTCTAATTGGGGCATATTGTGTATTATTACCTTTGGTTGAATGGACAATATGTTAAGTTCAATCATGCTCGCCTCCCAAGAATTTTCTTGCAATGTGACAGGTTTCCAGTATCACTGACTTCTGGGTTTTTGACAAATGTTTATCTAATTTCAGAATTTTCAAGTGTTTCTTTGTGCTTGTAGGAATGAAAGAGATAAAGGTCGATGATCTGAAGGTTGACATCAAGAACATTAGTTGATAAATAAAAAAGTACGTTTTGTGAAAATTCAAAATATTATGTCTGGACACATATTATTGCCATAGGAATAATGAGTCTTGGGAGTGAATAGCTAGGTTGTTTTTATGTCATTAAGCATTGTTGATCCTATAATATTACCTAGTCGACTTCCCCACGCAGAATGTTTATCATTAAAATTTGCAGCCACTAATGTAAGAAGGTTGGATGTGAAGAAGGGTAAAATACAAACCCTTTTTTATATTTTGCTAGGTTTTTTATATTAGGAATGTATGCGGAGAGAATTTAATAAACAATTAATAATTGTTTTACTTTTCATCCGAACGTCTTCAAATGTTGTTGCTGAAAGATTCTTTAAGTGATAATGTTCTAATGTGTTCCTTACTCCAATGGCAACATCTTTTCTACCCAAATTATGTGTAGTCATATGATCAGATCTATATATGTAATAACCTGAAATTATTGGAAGGTGATAAGTGGGTTTCTTGCAAACATACTACATCAATTTTAAGTAAATGCAAGTAATATGAAAGTAATGCTATTTTGTTTTTTATTCTAGCTGCATTCCGCGAGAGCAGTTTTGATTTTAGATTTAAAACCATTATGAACCGTTGCTTATTGTGGGTAAGAGATTAGACAATAAAGAAGTTATAAATGTTTGTATTTGATTTACTATTGTTATTAGTAATGAATGTATTTGATTTGTGAACGAAGAGAACGATTATGTAAATTATTTTTACCTTTCTCTGAATATAATGGTCTTGAACCCGGTTGATTTGCAGCTAGTAATGGAGAAGTTAATGGACGGGATGTGGACAGAGAATGATTTACGGTGTTCTGGTAATTGGTTTGTGTGAGATTGAGAAAGTGTGTTTCGGATGTTATTAATAAGAGGAAATTATATTATTTTTTGTTTTAACATATTTTGGAAGGTATGACAATTAAAAAAACGATGCATGAGCTGCATTTGCTGATTCACATTTAACACAAAGTTCTTCAGTTGATGTACCCAAAGCTGTTGAATGATTTGAGGAGCAGAGTTTAAGTAAACCACAATTATTTTTCGTGTGTCCATAGGATTAACGATTTCGGCATCTGACATCCAATATGTTATCTTCTTTTTTCGACTTGAATTATATAACCAAGTTTATAACATTGTATTTAGCCAAACCATTGTATATAACCATCTACTAAAAGTTTCTATGTATTTTAAATTATTTGATTTTGCCCAATTAATATATAATTATAGAACTTAAGAGGCTAGACAACTCGTAAATTTTGCTTCCTGAATTATTTTTCTTAGTGTGGCCGTGATTAGTGGCCAGGGTTTTTGGAAACATCTGTAAGACGCATTTTTGTAAGTACAGTAATTCCTGAACAATCGCGAATTCGCTATTCACGAGTTCCGAACATTCGCTATTAGAGAAATGCTACCGGTTTTAACATGCGCGACTTTAACATTCGAGAGTGAGTCTTTGGGTCGTATTACATGTTTATGAAAGCGAGAGCATTTCATTTCCTTTATCAGCGTCATCTGGAAACCGAACTCGGCAGGCCCCAAAGCTCATCACGATCAGTAAAAATGTCAAAGTTGAAATGTCAATTTACAATTTATAGAGTAACGAAATTGTAAAATTATTAAATTCAGTTGCGTCAAATCGGAGGAGAGGGTTTGGCCACATGAACAGAAAAGCTGTTCAAGATCTGTGCAACTATCATTATAAATAACTCACTGAATAGGAGCTTCGGGAAATCAACAGCAAAGAAAACCTCCTCGAAAGTGATGATGAAGTAACTGAAGCGAATCTCATTCTCGAGCATCTTCAAAACGATAAATGGTGTTCTAAAACTTCAACAAGCTTTGCTTTAAAAGGCATTCGAATACAAGTATGACGCAAACATGAAAATCATTTCTAAATTTGATAGAGAAATATAATGTATTCTGAACTCTTCCGTATTTGGATATTAGAACAACGAGGAGGGGAATGAAATGAAAAAATAACAAAATCCTATATCCCATCCCTTTCAAATATTGCTTTATTTCTTGCATTGAAACGATGCCTCATTTTACGTGGCGAGACTCGGGCCATCAGGCCCGCTCTTCCGTCTGACCACGCAAATTTCGCTACGCTTCTTTCACCAACTAACGGAGAGAGGAGGTATTTCTTGGGCGACGAACAGGCGATTTGAATTTAGCTCAGAGGCGTCATTTAGGCTTCTGGATTTTTTACATGCAAGTAAATCCACTAACATGGGACAACTGGCGTTACTTCCCTTCCGAAGGATTTTTTCGCCCTTAAAAAATCCACGGTTTCGATGGGGTATGAACCCGCCAACTTGGGTACAACAGTCCAGTACGCTATTACATCATCGCCGCCTACAAACACCATCGCCGCCGCAGCCGATTTCTTCTCTTCGGAATGTTAATTGTGAATTCTATTTGTAGAAGCGCTTACTCAGTTCTACTGCAATTGTTTTTCTGATATCTTTTTCTTTCTTTTTAATGCAAAGTGGTGTCATGGGATCTGTTACATTCGTCGCTTTTCATCTATCAATGTTACACTAGTTGAATCATGTTATGTTGTCGTTGCCCATACGAGTATAGCAAACCAGAAGTCTGTAATCAGTTGTTTATCAGGTTGTGACTCATTACTAATGGTGCTTATGTAGTTCGCACTTTTCAATTTTCTGTAAAATTGCTTCTGGTTCTGGGATTCCCTACTTTGCATTTTACATGATGTTTACTTTATATTGCCAAAGTCTCTTGGCGTAAACTGCCATTTGTTGGGTGTGGTTATCAAGGATTTCTTTCAATGAAATGAGAGAGATAACTGTTCCAGTTTTGTGGGTCTGATAATTTTTTCCACTTTGTTTCTTTTACTTCATTTTTTCGACTTCACTTTTATATCGGGTAAGTCTACGAAGTCTATCGGGTACGAAGCCTACGTCTTCGTACCAATCTCTTGAATGTTTTGTTGCTGATACGTTTCTACTTATTTTATTATATATTATATTATTATTGTTATTATTATCCAATATAATTCTGAATCTGATCTAAAAAGTTTGTAATAAATTGTAAATTTATTATTATTCAAAAATGCTACACATGAGGGGCAGTAATTATTTATGTTAGCTCGACAATACGATATGGAATGTGAAATATCTACATATCTTACGTTAATTAAATTATCATTTCAGAGTCTATAATTGAGAGTATTGACTCTTGTAATCGTATTCAGAAATGATATGAGATACGCAATAACAGTGTTGATCTTATTTAATAAGAATGGTAGAGAGGGATGTTGACCTTCATTGCCCCCATACGTAAATTTCCAAAACAACGTTGTCTTAAGCGGGAAGGGAAGAGAGCGGGCCGCCAGCTATTGATTGAACTCCGCCTACGAAGGGGCCCCGCTTATTCAGTTGGTGCTCTTCGTCTTATTCATGTCCGCCCGGCTCCCACTGGCCTTCGCCGGCACTGTTTGCAAGGGGTTTCCCACACGAGAGAAATGCAGTAGTACACATTGTAGCACAATGTAGTAAGCGATTATATAATAAAGATAATTATTCGTGTGGTAAGATTCACTAAACATGATTTAGTTTCGTTTAGTAAATAAGACAATAGAAAATCGTAAGTGAATGAACAAAGAGAATTGTCAGTGGTACTATAATTGTTTCATGGATAAAATTATTCGGTGAGATCTACGTTTCATGTCATCATACCTACTAAACACTTCTTAGTAAGCGCGCTTTCTCAGCCATGTAACCAAATCGAAAGGTTATAGAGCCCGTGTGAAGAATTAAACACTCTATATAGAATTATACGCTGTATAAATGGCGTGTTTAGTTTTTATTGATTTTAAATAATTGTGTATAATATTCTAAACGAATGGTAGAAATGCAGTCGGTAGCCAACCGTCAGCCAGCGTCCGCAACTGTTCTGCTTGGCTAGAGTGTGTCAGGTAACCGAGGCCCATTCACAATGCAAACGTAAGCATAAGAATAGCGCATAGACATAAACATTAACATACGTGATACACTGAAGTTTTCACAATACCTTACATAAACGTAAGCAAAATAAGAGTTTCTATTGGCTGTGAGACATTCTAGTCTACTATTGGTTGGATAAGTGAATCGATTTCAAGGTATCGACTGTGTCCATGGCCCGTATGGCGTTAGTTATTCTATCGACTTCGGTCCAATTTCGATTCTCTATTTTGAGTTACCGTTCTGTGATTGGTTCATTTCTTATGCCTTACTTAAGCATAAGCCCAGAAGCTTGAAGCTTGCAAGCTTTTAAGTTAACGTCTTACATGTTATGCTTATGCGAACGCATTGTGAATGGGTTCGCTTATGAACGTAGACCTATCTTTTATGTTAACGCCACGCTTATCTTTGCATTGTCAATGGGCCTTAAGAACGTATGAGCTCACAGGGCCGTAGGATGAGTGACCGCGCTGGAATCCTATTTGCTACCTACCTGAAAGGATAGAAAGAAAGAATTCCCTTTGATGTTTCTGCTGAATAAGGCTTATTCATCAGTGTTTAGTAACTGAAAATCAACTATTTATTTAGTTATTTTCACTGCAATGTGTTTAGTAAATATTACTCGATGTATTAGCCAACGCAACGATTCTCCACTAGATGCCATTCGTCACGTGGAACGACCAGTTTATTGAACATTATTAAAGGTGCATCATTGTGTTTAACTAAACAGCAGTTTCGTGAACGTGATTAAGTATTTGGTTCTTCCAAAATATACGATACCGTACAGTTCAATCTAGTACGTGATTAATTGTACAAACTTAACATTTCTCTCCGTGCTAGAAAAACATCCACAAGTGGTTCCACAAATCTATTAGTGAAGGATAGAGGGGGAATATGGGGAGGGTGGTATTTTTACGCAAATTTAATTTTTTGGACGAATACTATTTAAAATGTCAAATATGGGTTGTTTAAACAATGTGCACACACTAAATTATAATAAAATCCCTTAAATCATAGTATTTTATTCACCTTAAATATCACATTCAAAGTATAAAATAAGTTGAAAGTGTATTAACTAAAGTTTTTAGGCTACATAACACCGTTTTGCAAAAGGTTGATATTTTTATTGCTTGTTTTTGTAGGTTTTGGTGTTTTTACTGCTCGTTTGAGAGAGAATTCGGTCTTTACTCATGATTTTATGATTTCCTAAGTAATGTTACATTTTACTTTTCAGGTCAATTTCATAGTGAACGGCTCCTTCTGTAGGGATTTTAGAAACTACATAACGATTTTGTATATTGATTTGTTAATCTAAGATTTGAAATGTACGATTTGCCTACCAAAACCACCTCTAAACATTGTCTCCGAAAATAGACTAACGTATTAATTCAATTCTTTTTTTCTCTCAGACATTACTGCCCTCTCCTGCTTTTGGCTCGACGGTCTGATACGGGCCTTGGCCGACCAGGGGTGACCCAGCCGCGCGGCCATGGGACAAGGGGTTCGTGTGGTTAGCGCGAAGATATCCCTCCACCAAATATACTGGTGTTCTTAACCTTAGGGTGGGCTTTCTCATCGGCACACAGCAACAGATACTGAGGCATTTGAAAGGAAAGCGCACTGTTATAATTTGCCTCGGCCGGGAATCGAATCCAGTTTCACCATCGAAAGCAAGCAAGCTAAACAAAGAGACACCCGAGAGGGTCAACCATTACTAAGCCACCAAAATGTGTAAGTCAGCTCCAAAAATATAATTCCTGTACAGCAATGGATTGAGAGTAACAATATTATTTCCTACACTAATAAATTCATTTTTGATAAAATATTGAAGAAGAAAACACTTCATTTTCAGATTGTTCTTCGTGGAAGGCCGATAGGATTCAGATAGGAGTCTATTCACTATATTGTTAAAGTATATATTGTTTAAATTGGTAACGTGGCGTAAAAATTGTGTATTCGTAATGGAAATAATGCGTTGGATCTGATGCAATCAATTTAATAGTGATTGTTTTGAATAATAGTCAAATATTTTAGTTTTCTGAGATACGGCTTTTTTCTTGCTTGAAAGAGCAGAATATAGGCTATGAAATAAATTAAATATTAGTGAAATACAAGAAATAAATGTCCCTAAAAGTGAAATTATCAGAGACCTTCTGTTCAGTGAAGGTCAACTGATGTATGACGCATATCAATCTGGTATTCTACTAGCAGGACATTCCTCTTCGATTCACGCTTACTTATTTAAGACCATCCAAAATCAGTTTTAACATACAACCAGATCATGTCTCTTTTATGAAAATGTATTTACTTCATTACTGAATTTATTATCATTACGTTGTCCGATTAATTAATTGACTGGACAATAAAGTAGTGAAATTTAATAAAGACTATCTGCATTCAGCCAATTAGTCACGTTTTGCTGGATTGGTTGTTGCAATATCAATGTCGCGTGAGATCACCCTCTCAGTTTAAGTACTGCTGAATTGGACAATGGTGGATCAGAGTAATAGATTGAATGATGTGATCACGTGACGCGTACCCGGTCAAATCTCTTTCCTTGCGTTCTCGAGCTCACTCAGCCAGCCAGCTTAGGGTAAGTAGCACGGCGCGGCGTGTGGAGTCTGGGAGCGCTCAAATGAAGCACTGAGGCCAAGTCTGTATGTTCGATACTCTTTTCAGGCGATTTCAGTGCCGCTAAAGAGACATTGAGAATTCAAGTTAACGAAGTTTTACGAGCGACCTGTCTTGAAGATGTCTCGAACTGACGTATCTTCTACAGCTTTGAAGATATCTCGAAAGGTAAATCTTTGTTAATCCTATACAAAATAGTAAGCCGATGCGTATGAAAAAAAGTAATGTACTCCTACTACAGAAATCAAAATAAAGTTATTTGACCAGATTTAACGAAACTGAAAGCGGTATAACTCATATGTAAATTGAGCTAATTCCAAAACCAAACCACAAAATAATTTAATTTAATTTATAAAACGAATAGGGAAATTATATTATAAATTTCAACTTTGAAACAAACTTTCGTAGATGTCATTTAGATTAGTCTCGGAAGTAGAACTGCTGTGCAAATATATATGTTTTGTTTAAACTTCTATGAATGTAACTATTATTGAATTCGTGTAATATATATATATATATATATATATATATATATATATATATATTTGATTTTCTGGATGTAGTAAATGTCCAAACTTGCCCTAAAAAGACAAACAAAAAAGTTAAAAATGAAGTGGAGAAAAAGCCAAATTTTTTTGCGAAATATGTGTATTCTCTTCCAACAAAGAAAACTCAAGTGTATTTCCAAACCGACTCAAAGTCCAAAAAAATGATACTATTGTGTTATGCACAAATTCACTCTAAATAAAAATGTGTTAATTGTATTGACGTGTGAAAAAACTTCACACACGTTTGTCACCAAATGGTTATTTTATTTTATTTTAATGACATTAAATTTAATTATGTATAATGTCCATCATTTAATCGATTTTATTGACATATAACATATTCCTATAAAAATTCCTAATGTTTTGAAAGTGTTGCAAATAGTCGTCTCAATGTGAGGCTATTTTATTTATTTTTTATTTACTTAAAAAACGATTGTTTGTGACGCTAAGAAAATCTCGAGGAAATATGTGTATACTAAAATCCGCTCGAGTATAAGCATTTTCAAATTCTTCAGGGACTCGTTCAAGCTACTACATCACAATTTAACTAAACAATTCATTATTATTTCCTATCACGAGCTGTGAAGATGCCTTCAATTATTCAATATGTTTTCCTGAAAGATTCGTAAATTTGAATGGCTCGAGAAAATACAAAAATAAATGTTTAAAACGTTTCGGAATCTATGAAGCAACTAATAAAAAGATGAAAATACAATGAAAATAGTGAAGTCAGTTAAGTTTTGGATGAATATTCATGGATCGCGCGAAGGAGTTTGTGACTAATGAAAATGCTTTCATACTTATTTAAAGTTAAATGCATTGCGTTCAAGTTGTGCATTATGCGTATGAAAATCGCCAAAAATATCAGTGTCTCATTTCATGGGCGCTCATGATATTAGAGATGAAATCTGACAATGCTTAAACGTCCAAAGGTTTTAGTAAAACGACTCTCTATGTACAGAGTAAACATGTAATTCGGTGTGTTTTTAGATTTCAGTATTTCTGTGGGCATCTGCTAGTCTCGTAATTCTGCAGCAAACGTCGGCCTGCCCTACGAGATGCGAATGTCAGTATCCTGAAGTTTTCTGTTCTCGCACACGCCTCACCACATTCCCCGCCGGTTTGGACAACGTGACGACGTTTTTGGACGTTGGCCATAACAACATCACGACTATTGAAGAGGACACGTTTTTGAACTTAGGTCTTGTGAATCTTATTGTTATCGTAGCAGACAATAACACGATCTCTAGCGTTTCCCCAAACGCTTTTCGAGGATTAGAAGCTTTGAAGTTTTTACACTTGGCCGGAAATCGTTTGACATCGTTGCCAAAAGATTTATTTTCTAATAATCCTGTAATTCATCACTTAGATCTGACAGGTAACGCTCTCATTTTACCTTCAGATGGCCCTTTTCTGTCAGTGCCATCTCTCGAATATCTTGATTTAGACCACTGTTACCTAAGAATATTATCCGAATTTGCATTCACAGATTTGCCAAAATTGCGCTATGTAAATCTCAACAATAATTCTTTGAGGCATTTGAATGGAAATAGCCTAAAAAAGCTTACATATTTGCGTTACTTCAAGATTTCAGGAAATCCTTTCGATTGCGAATGTTCTTTGAAACCACTGTGGACATGGTTAAGTCAGCATCATATAAAGACAGAAGCATCGTGTGAAAGTCCCCCGAAATTTGCTGGAAAAGCCCTCTCAGTTCTAAAAAATATGACTTGTCCGCAGTGAATAATTCGAAATATTCCTTTCAATGTGATACTTGTGATAGGACAACTCGTTCATTCGATAAGGAAATCCTTTCTCGACTTCATGGCACGAGATATTTGTCCGAAAATGAGCTGGACCTAAATAGATTGGGTAGCTTCCGGACCTGATGGGTTCACATTCTACATAGGTAATGTATATGAGGTCTCTTCAAAGGGGAGAAAATTATACAATTTTAACAGGTCAATAAAGAAAGTTAATTGAGAGTCATATTGTCTTTCTGCCTCTTCCGTGAATTATAATTAATTTTTAGGCATTGAACAAAACAGAAATGCTTGCCTGATAGATCATTAAGAGTGGTATGTTGTATGTACTTATTTAGTAATTTGACTCAAATATTTCATGTTCTGTATCAGTATCTTGAATATGTACATGCTGTTTTGTTATACTCTTTTCAAATGGCGTAAATTGGTAATGTTGTTTAAAAAATAACTTTTTGTTTCAAGTAAAATGCAGTAAAATATTTCCTAGTTTCTCCAAAATATTTAAAAGTAGCAAAATTTAAAAAAATCAAAATTAAAAAGCTAACTGGATAAGGAGAACCAAGAGGAACATCAAGAAGGCTCTTTCCTCGATCTTTACTATCATTAACTGTAGTTTTAATAATGAATTATTACTTTGTGCAAGTTAAAACAAGTGGTTGAAAATTTTTAAAATAGTGGTATTTGAAAAAGTTGTCAATCAAAAATTCCATAACTCTCTGTTTGTTAAATCTTTGATTCTAATTACTTTTATTTATTTTGCTTCTAATGATATAGGCTAACAATTTCATGGAAGTGTTCAGGAATGACTTATAAGAAAATGAAATTGTAAGACATGATTTGTCAAATAGACATTTTTCAATGAGCTCCAAAGTCAAAAGATTAAAAGGTTTGGAGCTTTTGGGAATTCATTTAATTAGTGTAGTTTCATAATACTGTTATTGTTTTAAAAATATTTTATCAGTAATATGAATGATTTAAATCAATTGTAAAATGTACATAAACAATTAAATACGTTTTAGAATTATAAAATCTACAGCCGAAGGAAACTACTTGACGTAACCTTATTTAAAACTCGGCAAAATATATTTCAAATGTTCTCTTCAGTACAGTAACTATTACATCCACGGAGAACTTTACACAACTTCTTATATTAGAGTAGGCCTATATATCTGCCAGCATGACAGTATTAGGGAATTGAAAATGTATAAAAGTTACTTTCAGTAACCAATTTATAACTGTTATTTCATATTATCCCCAAATCCATTAGCGTCATGCTGGACATGACGGACATAAGGAAGTGTTGCGAGTGATATATTTTTTAAAGCCCGCGGGCAGGCAATTTTTTAAGACTTGATTTATGTGGTTTAACCGATAGACGTGTAGGAAACATTGTATATTTGATGTACAAAGTTTTGGGAAATTTTGCACTCTAATAAAGGATAGCTGCTTTGACTTCTAATTCTTAATTCTAGAATTTATACCGTTATCAGAATCGATCAGAAATCAGAATTCATTTGTGAGTCACAAATTGCGACCGAAAGTTTAGACAAGTTCCTGAAGTATTTACATTTAGATAAGTTTACATTACGAATCATAACTTCTCCAATATAATTGTTTATAATTACACAAGAGTGCGTTGACTGTGACAAGTCTTCTGAAAATGGCGCCATTTCCCAGTGTGAAAGCTGAGTGGAAGTTGGAGCACACGTGAGGGGCTAAGGGAACGTAACCCGCGATTTGCAGTGAAATTATACCTTCATACCTGTTCATTCTTGTTAGCCCAGTGTATCTTTATAGTATGAACGGTGAGATTTACTGCGAATAAACTGTTTCACGTAGTTTTACGTAGGAACTTTATTCTAGAAGTAAATTTATCGACACCGGATAATACAACATAACCTCTCATATTATTAAGTAAGTATTGTACTCTGTTCAGAGAACTAGTAACTTTGTATAGTTTAGGTTCATCGAAGCAAAATTGCTAGTGTTTTGTTGTTGAGAAACGATTTAAATAAGATTTTTGAGAAGGTAGGTAGAGATGAAATCGGGAAATTAGCTCATGCTATATTATTCATTTATATAAAGTGTGTATATATTGGTTTTGAATGTTGTTGATTAATGTTGTTGTATAATTAAACTGGTTTTTACTTTCTCGTATGCGTACGTATATTTAAATTTTATAATTTGACCTGTAATGTGCGAGTCATCTTAATATTTATAAATTATATGTTCTAATGTTTTATCATCATTAATCAACTTTTTCAAATATCCTTTTTAAAACTAATTTGTTGATATTTCTTAAGATTCATGAGCTATTAGCAATTAAATTTCTTTTCTTGTAGCCATTTTCCATTGTAATTTTTAATGAGAACTTAAAATGGTTAAAAGGAACTTTAAAAGGAATGTATTCATTTGATGGTAAATGGAAAGTGTTAGTGAATGTGGCATTACAGTAAATTGTAATATCTGAATGTTTTAGTGATTTACGAGTACTTAGTTGCATGAAATCTTCTTGACTGGTATCTTATGTATTTTCTATTTTAAAATGTATCCACTCTTCTATAATGGTGCATTGGAAGAAGTCAATAAATTAATGTTACCATTCTAGTGAAAAAACTATGTAAAAAGGGCACAGTAATTGGATTGGGTGATTTAATAAAAGTTATAATTTTAAATTGTCTGGAATTATTTGAATGGAATATATTTGTTGTTGGTTGAAATCCATCGTAATTTGTTTATTTTTTCTGTGTTATTGTGTTGTTGAATTTCATGATGATCAAATGTATGTATATATTGTGTGGGTATGACTGATTTAAGTATTTCTGTGTTGAAAGTAGCAATATTTGAAATGATTTTTAGGTATGTGTTCAATTTTATATACGCTCATCAATAAATTTGCTAAAAGCATGGTTGCCTGTCTTGATTTTACTGTATTGCATACAATTTTGAAATATATAAATGTTCCATATTGTTTGTCTTTCATTTTATTTCAATAATTACTTTCATCCATTGTGATTTAAATTTTATTTCAAGCCAAGTATAACTTACTTAGTACACAATTTATTGAATTATGCATTCTGACGTCAACATTTTAGAGAATAGAATAATAATTTATTTTTTTTATTAAAAGCTGTTTCAAACACATTTCATACTATTTGTGATCTAAGATTTCCTGCTAGATAATAAAGTTTAGAGATGTCTGATCATTAAAATGTTTGTCTTCATAAGGCAATTGGTAATAAATATTTGTAAGTGTTTTTGTATAAAGAGGAAAGATGATTTAGTAGCATTTGGACACATAGGGCTTGAAGCAGTGGACAAATAATCCAGATTGATCAAACAATTTTAGTGCCCTTCTGCCAGTAGATAATCCTATTATATTTCTTCTTCCTATAATTACATTACAGTACTAAATGTGTTGTTATATCACAATTTGTTGACTTATTAAAAGTATTATTTAAATTTTGCATTCAAATTGATTTGATCAATAATGAAGCTGTGTGTATTAGCATTTGGGTTTAAAAGAAAGTAAGATCTCTTGGTTGCATCAATTTGAGCTATAGAGGAGTTACTCTTAAGAAGGGACCGCTTTGACAGGTTGGGAAACAAATCAATGCTATGCAGGTCGATGACATTGCAAGAGATAATGATGAAGCCATATTCAAATGAGCTAACTGTAAACAAACACACTGAGAAAATGAGATATTGAATATAACCTGCAATTATATAGCCAGCATTGGCCAAGGAGTAGCTGTCAAAGCGGTCCCTTCTTATTGTAATCTCTCTATATTTTGTGGCAATACAAAAGAAATGGCTCAGATCAAGGTGACAAGTTTGGGTCAGTGTCTGATTTACTTGGGGAATTATACCTCCTGAGGCTTGAATATTTTCAATAGTATACAAGGACAAGTAAAGGGGATTAAAATACAATGGCTTTCTTCATATATTATACATACTTTTTTTAAGTAAAAGGAAGTAAAAAAAAAACAAACCTGTCCTTACTGAAGTCGGACATTTAAGACATCAAGTAATTGCTTCTTTTGCTGTGTGGGAAATCCAGCACTGGTTTAGGACATAGGAATTAGGTTTAGCTCAAATTTATAAGCCAATGTAAACTTTCATAGTTGGCATTTTTGAACTACATTAATTTGACTCATTGTTACTCCACTCAAAACCTATTTAGTTTCTGTCAAAGTAAACTACGTTCCACTGTAATTAATTGAAATTGAACTTTCTAAATTGTTCTGCCATCTTACGAATGTAGACAGTACATTTTTAAAGCATTTCCAAGTATTTTAAGTGCAGAACAAATTCAGAGACCCAAATGATTATGTTTCAGTAAGGCTTTTTTCAGAAAAGGTATTCTATTGCTTAGTTACTTTTCAATTACAACCATCCAAATATCTTCTAATAAAATTAGTTCACGAGATTGGTCAGAATAGGTAAAGAATCAATTAGTTATGACAATGCAAATGGCATAACTGTTTCTTTACTCATATTTGGCATAACTAATTGCTTCTTTACCCATACTAAACAATCCAGTGAACTAATTTAATTATTCATCAATGGTTGTGATTTCTACAATGGTCAAATACCTTCTTTAATTAAAGTTTCATTCTATTTGGATATGCCCAGTAATAAAATTGTTAAGAATATAATTTAAAATGTGAGTCTTCAAGTATAGGGGGTTTGGTTGAAGTTCTATTTTTATTGCATAATATATTAGTAATATCTTAACAGTGGAATACAATAATCCATTTGGTAAACGTCTATTATCTGGTTTTATGTAAAACTGTCAAGTGCTTCCAATGTTCAGTTAATTTATGTAATATGTATGTTAGTCTGGGTCATGAAGACGTAGGAGGTTTATAATTCTTTGCACGATTGATAGGTACAAGTCCACTGGAATCTGGCACAACACAATTTTCAGAGAGAGGGTGATCTTGTAATCCTTAGATGAAGGTATTTTGGATAAATATATGCATTTAAATCAAGGATTCTCAATCTTTTTGATGCATTGACCACTTTTGAAAGAAAGATTTGTTTCATCGACCCCCACCACAGCATACAAATAATTGTAGAAAAATTATTTATTAATAATTCCAGAAAGAATATGAACAAAAATGTTGAAAATAATTGTTTATTAGATGTATGTCTTATTATAAGACATTTTGAAGTTTCATATAATAAAACCCTTAATAACTTCTACATTTTTTGTAAACAATAGGATCGTGATTATACTGATCAGTTCACAGTGAATATTCAGTTATCGATCCCCCAGTAGACCCTTTGATCATCGCTGGCCCCCTTTAAAATTTTGTCTGTCCCCAGGAGGTCTGTACAGACCCCCTTTAGGAACCACTGATTTAAAACTTAATGATCGTTAATGTGGAAGTATACCAAAGCTAGGATATTTGTGACAAACTCACTTTCTTTTGAGTCTGTAGGGCACTTAAACCAAATGTTCTAGACCACCAGTGGCATGAGGGAGAGCAATTTAGTTTGTCATTTTATGGACCATTAAGGGAATTTTTTACCCCTCAGTGCTCTAACAAATTTAGTAGTATTCTAATTTCAACATCTGTTTTCGAAGTGTTTTCATTTCCAGAATGGTACTAACACATTCGAGATGGTTGTGCCTAAAAAATATGAATTTTATACTAACAATCTGAAATTGGTGATTGTTTTTGATTTATTTCCATCCACAACACAGCCACCACTATTTTTCGATACAATGCGGCACAAGTGTTTGATTAGGGAGTCTGCATTTTGATTTTACGGTACTTAACATATGAGCTTTTGGCACATGACAAAAATTGCAATTTGGACATGTCATAAATTGGCAACAGTATTAACTCAGGAACTATTGTAGGTAGGCAAGCTAGCTCTCTCTCCGTATGAGAAAAACAGTGGGATTATTACCATTTCAGAACTCATTTTGTCTGATCTTATACTTTGTCCAGGTGACTAGAATTATTTCACCATAAGAATTTATTTCTTAGTCATATTGAATAGAGGTGAGATTGCATCATATTTAATGTTTTGAATTCCCTGAATGACTAAATTAAGAATTCTTTTTTTCTTTCAGTTCTCATTTACCCTTCCTGGCATTCTTCATAAATAGTTAACGGTAAGGATAAATATTTTTATTGAGGAGGACTTTTAGTTAGTGGTAATATGTAGTTTGTCCATGCTCATAATGAAATTGTGGAATAAATGGTGTGTGGTATTTAATATAATTTTCTCAAAAGTTCATGTAATTGTATGGTAATGGTATGTCTTCGTAACACATGATCATTTGAATTAGTAAAATACTGGTTAATAGGTTTGTGAGACATTTCACATTTTTACATTTCATATTTATTAATATGAAATTATTATTTATTTTTCAATTATTTCACGCTCTATGGTGCTCGTGTTGAGTCGGAGTTAGTTCTGTACGCCAAGAATAGGTACCTCATTTTTTGTTTATTCACTTATTTTGAATTTAATAAATAAATAGTTTGATTAGAGGAGGGTATTCTCAACACTCTTGAACTGTATGATAGAAATTGGCATTGACAAATGACATGAGGTAGTTTGTTAATTGGAATTTTAGAAAGTTTTGAAATGACAGAAATCTCACTTATCATTAAAAAATGTGTTGACCCCAAAAGACATCATTCGTTGCATCTTTGATATTGTCATTGATGATATTGCTTATTGATGATATTGCATATTGATCTTGTCATTACCTCTTTGATATTTACCTTATTCTCTTGAAAGTTGTTTTTTAAATATGTGACTAAATACTACTGAGATAACCCTACTGTATTTTGTTTTATGTTATTTTAGATTTTCTTAAGTTGATGTTATGATTTATCAGTTTGGAAGTCTGTGAGTGTAATTTTATAAGTTTTATAGGAGACTGTCCTTTCTAATTAAATTTGAATGTAGTTATAATTCTAGCATTTCAACGTATTATTAAATTGTGTTTGATTGGAATCTACTAAGATAGCTTATTGACGTATTGTCATGGGCACAATCAATCTATTGTTTCCAGTTGTTTAACTTTTGTTGTGTATTGCATTTAATACCTTGCACTGAATTTGGCCATGAAAGATGTACTTATGTTGGCAGAATAGCAGGCTTATGTCCATAAATATTTGATGTGATCTAAAAGTGCCAATTATGAGATTGCGTTGGGTTGATCAGAAGTTTATGGTTTCCTCTGTTTCTTTTGCCTCTCAAATTGCTTTGAGTCAAGGACTGCACAAATTATGAATAAATAAATGCATTACTAAGTTGATTTTGTATTTCCAATTATTCATGGTTCTGTGGTTTATGAGAAAATCACCATATCATTTTTTGTATGTTCAATAATTCTTTCAAAATTAATATAATTCATGATTTGTTAATCTTCCAAGAAGATAGGGTTTATATAAGACTGATTTCATTGTCCAGTAATGAACTGAAAAATCAACCATGGAGAAACCATATTTCTGTACTTATAAACTTTCATATATGTGATAATATTGTATTGTTGAACATATCAAGTAAAATTTGTAAAAATAAGTATTTTTTGTATGGTGATGAAATGTGTTTTCCCACCACTTTTAGTATACCATCTCAAATACCAGGCTTCAAATTTGTTTGTGAATTATGTCAGTTTTTTTGTTATTAATCTCTGTTGTTTTGTTATTCTAAATTGTTGAAACATGTTTACATTTTCACATCGGTAAGCAAAGAGAATTTTTCAGTTTTCTTTTTTGCTTAGAATGAACATTTACATTTAAATTCATTATATGTAAATATTGAAATTTCTAGTGGTAGGACCTCACGTCTTCATTTATAAGCTTCTGATTCTGAAGTGTATTAAGTAAATTATGGATTTTCATTCCTATAGAATATCTGTTTATGGTAATGAAGTGAAGTTTCATTTTTAAATTACTCTTTTAATTTTTTTTCATCAATCAATCTTTTGTGATTAACACAGTGAAGTGGCTTTTTTTGAGAATTCAATTTTATATTGAATATCACTGTGCTTCAATTGTAAACAGGTTTTAAAAGACTGTTAGGAAAGTATCTTAACCATCTTAGATTATTTTGTTTGAGTTATAAGGAACAAAAAACCTATACATTATTTTTTCTACACATTTGCAGAAGCTTTTTGAAGGAAAGATCTGATAGTTTCAATTACTGTTGTAGGCAGTTCTTTAAATGATGCCGTTTTTATCTCTTTATTGTGTAATAACACAACTAAGTGTATTTTCAAAGTTGTAAAATATTGTAATACGGTGGAGTTCGATGAACCAGCAGCTTATATTTTACAGAATCTGAAATATAGCCAGTTAGGTGGGTGCATTAGACTATTTGTCATGCAAATTTGTATTTTAGGGGATTGTCAGAACAAATTGAAATATTGATGCATTTAAGACATTTATGGAAACATTTTGTTGCTTTTTTGGAATATCATATTTGAAGGAATTTGATGAACTCAATTCTGAAGGTTAGTTTTGACCAAGTAAATGCAATTTCCACATGGGGCTTTATATCTTGAGATATGTATTTAACACAAAAAAATATTTACAAAATTATTTACTTGGAAGAGGCTTATAAATTAAGTGATTTGAAAATGTGATGTTTTTATGTAAGTATGTATATCAGTCATACTGAATATAAATTATTTTACACAAGTCAACACTTGGAACATAAGAAATGACTTACAAATTATTGCTTTAAAAGGATTTGGCATGAATTACAGACTTTTCAAATGGTAAATTTAGAATTTTCTATTTTACTTGTAACCTCTGTTGTAAAAGTGTTGTCATCATAAACCTTAATCACATGTTACCTGTTCCTATAAATATACTTGCAACTATCAGAGGTGAAAAGAAACCAGAGTTAATTCCTTGCTCTATTTATTGAAAGCAGATCTCTATGCGAATAGGAGAAATGGAAATGATTATCTACAAACTAACTGAATTTTATGTGCACTACAATTGTTGTGTTATGCATTTGTGTGAAACTTATTGAGGGTCATTGTTGCAGATAAATCTCAATTTATACTACAAGTAGAAATCATTTAAAAGATCATTTGATTTACATAACAGGGAAATTTATCATCGCAAGAAAGTAGATGTGGTGTAGTGCTCTAGCTGCCTTTACTGAAGATAAAGAGAAGAGTCATTTGTTGTATTCAAAGTGTTGATGATTAGTTCAGCCATTGGGTGATGTTCAGGATCTGTTGGTGCGTTTTCGTCCCATATTACAAATCTTGAATAAGCAGAGTGACATACTATCTGCAAAAGGAAAAAAAAAATTCTGTTAGATATAAATTCATTGAAAATAAAAAATATTGTCATTCAAAAATCTTACATTGCTATATGTTTCAGCAATGCTGATAAATTTTACCAATTTAATTATTCAACCATTGTTTCAGAAGAATTATTAAATTTGAAGGAATTACAGAACACCATGTGAAGTGTTTTGTGTGTAATTCTGTTGTAAACATAATTTTTTCGTCAAAATATTGATCCTAATTTTTATACTACTCTTTGTGCTGGTCACAATTTGTGAAGGGTTTATAGATCAGGTGTACTTTTTCAAAAATTAGTTAATTTTATCACCCAGTAATTCAATTATAATTTTGGGCACACGTGCATAATAAAGAAAAAGGAAATTGAGAGTTTTGGAAGGTAACATGCTCAATACTTCTTTCAGTGGAAGGAAATTTATTTTTGAAGTAACCAAAGAGATATATTTGTAAAAATCTCATGCAAATCAAAATTTAAACTTGCCTTCAACTTTATTTAAGTATTGTTTACACTGTATGTCCATCATTTGAATAAGCAAAGCTTAGAAATACTGGATTACCTTTTTATAGTACAACAATAAGAAGGAAAGTATTGTGTTCATAATGATCAGTGTTTTCATCATATTTCTCATAATCCATACATCATTTACTATGGGATAGGAATTATTCAAACATTCCTTTTGTGGTAAACTGCTTGTGGGTCTCTCTAAAAAAGACAAAGCATTTTACTGTCTGAATTACTTTTATTTCTTTGGCAATACTTTTCAATTTGTCTTGGCTTATTGTATGATTTTGAGATAATCTCATACATCATTATTTGAGTTAGATGCATTTACAATGCTTCTAGAACCCACATTTACTTTGTATAGTGGAATTTCATTATCATATGAAGAAAATATCATTGGTATGTATGGGTGCCCATTTTTGTCAAACAATTCCACATAATTCACTCCATATTGAGTCTTTAAATTCGTTTCACTAGAAATATGTGTTTTTGAACATCAGATGCCAAATCATCCTTGTAGAGTGATCAAGGAATCTTGCTCTGTCGTCGTGGTGGATTATTATCAATTTTTTTTATTCTGTGAGAACATTCTAAGAGAATTATCAAACAAAGTGTTGGAAGAAGGGTAGTGACTAAAACACATTTTTGGGGGAATTGGAAGGCTACTACAGCTGGGATCAATTGCTCTTTTGATTCCTCTCAATGAGGAAAATGGATTGGCTTTGTTTTGAGTTAGATCCTGTGATAACATTCTGAAAAGAATGTAGAGAAAAACTTTTTGGGGTGTTTGAAGGCACTCACATTGAAATACTACTTTTGTTTCTGCCTTTCTGCCATGACGTGAATCCTTAGAACATGATTCATAAGATTGAAGATTGTTAAATCTAATTGAATCGGCATGAGAAGAGGGAGAACATGTCAAAACTGCAGTTTTTAATTTTTATTTTGGAAAGTTGTTTCTTAAGGCAAGGCAAATTGTACTGTGAAGAAAGGAATTACGTAATAACTGTGTTTAGGCTTTCATAGTAAATTTACACAGAAAAATTGGTTAGGATTATGTAACATATGTGTGTATTATTTAATGTTTCCTTCCTCCTAAAAAGTTGCCAAAAAGGATTGTTCCCTTTCACCTTAGCCCAATAAAATTATATAATGAAACATACAAAACATTAAAATATTTTATCATTAAATTATGTACATCGAACAGAAAACTGATATCTTCAAACGCTAAATGGAGATTTGGATGTTTAGACATTGTCGAGATAGACCTTGGCGAAATTCGAAGGTAATATTCACTAGGAAAGTCGTCAGAAGAGCGATAGGGACAGTCAGAGCACGTGGTAGGTGTTTTAGGCGCCTTTAGATGGCAGCTGAGAAGCGGATGGTGCTTGCCCCGATTCAAGAGAATAGGAAACTAACAATACGAGAATGCACGTGCCATTTAGTTTTTTCTCTACCGTTATGTTCTGTTTTCATATGTTTGTTCTACTGAAGATATTAACAGGTTGGAACGTGGTCATGTCCTTTTCAGTTATTCACATGATTACGACCACCGTATGGTGGGTCGGGTCTATTGCCGCAATGCCATCTCGTGGCGATCGCTGGCATTCTCACGTCGATGAACAGTTTTAAAATTAAGCGCTAAGTTGAAACTGTGGCTTGAGATGCTTTCCTATTATCCGCATTTTCTTGAGAGAACGAGATTTGCCTTTAACCTGGATCGCTTATTCACCCTTAAAATCTTTAATTCTGTCTTACAGCTTCCTATCCTTCCCTCTTTATAGTTTATTGTTCTTTTCCTTTTCCCTATCTTGTTTATCGTCTCTCTCTGTGTGCGAGTGTGAGTGTGTGCGTGTGCGCGCGCACTTACAGCTCTTCATCTTCTTGACGGGCGGCTCCTCTTTGCTGAGGTCGGGGCCGGCGCCGCCGTAGGCCGCGCGCACGAGGGGCAGGGGCAGGGGCAGGCGCTCTGCGGGCATGGGGCCCGGGCCGGGGCCGGCGCCGGCGGGCAGCGGCAACGGCTCCTCTCGGCTGCTGCTGCCGCCGCCGCGAACTGCCGCCGCCACCGCCGCCGCCTCCTCCATGGCCTGCTCCTGCAGGTCGCGCAGCAGCGCTCGGCGCAGGGCGTCCGCCTCCAGCTCGCGCAGGCTGTTCCTCTGCACAGGCGCATGCGCGCTCGCCGTTAATTGGCCTCCAAGAGCACACATTCAATTACAAAACAAAAACAATCGTCAATATGGACTAAGCGGCCCGTCGGCCCATTAATAGGCATGCCAGGCTTGCTGAGTTCGCGAACGTGCTTCATTGTTTACTCCGTGGGTTGGACGGTTTTACAACCTGCGTGTCGTTGGAGTATGCCTATGGAGAGTGTCTGGTTGATGTAGGCCGATTTTGGCTACCAACCTAAAGGAGAAGAGAGGATTCTGGAGAGATATCAAGATCTTCCTGGCCTTTGATCCGTTACTCCTAGTTTGCAGTACTAGATACTGTGTGGCACCTTTTGCCGCAGTGCAATCTGGCCACCTACTAAGGTACGACTTTGGGAAGAATATTTGAACAAATATACAACGTCCAAATGCAACTTATCATTTTTCAACGAGGAGTGGGAATACTGAAGAAGTAATATCGATGCAAAGCCACTTTGCTGTAATAAACTAGCTTAGCACATTCTTTATTTCCGCGAATGAGTTATTCTTTCTTCTAGGTTTTTCTTTATGTATTTGCTGCAAATATGGCATCAGTGTGGGAGGTGGGAAGTACATTTGATTTCCCTCAACGAAAAAGTGTATCACCTCAGCAGTTGCTCTGCGGATCCCTGGGAAAGAGCAGAAAATCCATATCGAAATGGGCTTATAGCTAATGGGATCGTTATTACTGCGTTAAGGGGTGGGACCTAAGAGGTTTATTTTGCCTCGCGCTGCTGAAAGTTCAATACAGTTCCTGTTACTATATTGCGTTGATCGGAGATATGAAATAATAACCAACGGCTTGGGTCAAAAAAGTTTCAATCATCTTTACAAACATTTCAAAACACTTACTCGTGACGGGTTTGGGTGTCAGAGTTACTATATCTGAGAGTTCTGCCTTTTTATCGACCTACAGGATGAAGAATTTGGACGTTTCCGAGATATGACATTTAATGTGAACTGGCGAGCTGTTACGTACACGCAATAGCCGAGGAAAAAGTGAGGTGTTTTGTGTGGTATTTAAATATTTACAAGGCATACTCTGTGAAAAATATTGTGCAAAATGTTCTGGAAAGTTTTGCTTATGAACATAGTCATTTGACGTATTCGTTTCTTCCTTCTACATTTGGGGCCCTTTTTTTTAAACATGCCGCGAAACTGATATGATTGAAGACGACGACCTGAGGGCAATAAAGTTAAAGAAACGCTGTGACAATGGAAACGAGTCACGTAAATCTAGCAGAATCCGATAATATCTTACATGTACCATGTAATAATATATACGGCACATTCTATTTATATGTGTGAGTGCAATATTTTGATTTATCAAATTAATTTTGTCCCAAGTTGTGGTCGAGTCCTTTTATTTCCTCTCGAGCGTTAATCGCAGGCGCTAGTTAGGCATCCGATTTTCTTTGACACCGCTTGACAATGCGGGTTGCATAACGCAGGTGAGTCAGTGTCTCCACACATTCGACATTTGCCAAATACTGCTCGCCCAATCCCGTGCAGGTGATGAGCTCGGCGGATGTTCGCTTCTTTGGATGTGTCCAAAAGACGTCCACGCGGTGGGTAGGGCGGTAACTGAATGTTTGTTCCTTGGCAAAAAGCAAGCAACATATCCGCACTACTCGGGATCAGGCAAACGGGCGCTCGCTACTCGCCAGACACTGAATGTGTGAAACCGCCTTGAGATTGAATGAACTGCATTGTGAAGGACGCTTAGAAGGAAGGTGCAGGTTTCAGTTCCGTTGAAATCCCTGATATTTCGGTAATTGCAAAATTTCAACTTTTTTTGGGGTCTTCCTGAAACTAATTCAATATTAAACATACTTTCAAGATAGATCTTTAAATAAGATTATAAATTCTTTAAAATAAGGTCATGTACAGGCTTTTGAAGAAAATGAAACATATTCTATTTTTTTCATTATGTTTTTCCACTTGTAAAACAAGGAACGCTTAAAAGAACAGCGTAATTATTATTTTTGTGGAACTGTGAATTTTCGAAAATTACGTGTTGGAAACAACGGGGTGACAATTAGATTTTTAAGCGTCGGGCCAAGTGAGAATGGCTGATCCAGTGCGTGGTGTAGCGGTAATGCCCCCTGTGACAACTGAGACCTGAGTTCGAGTCGCGGCGCGGAAAAATAATTTCTGTTTGGAAACATTTTTGCAGGTTCATCGAGATAATAATGCATGATATCATGTGCTGTTGTATTACCACTAGTTTCAAAATGCCATGTTCTCTTTTAATGTTTTAAGATGGCGCGCTAGATTAGAAATTTTGCGTTGAGTGAGAGCTGTGCAAGAGCACCGGTATCATAGTGAATAACAGACATTGTCGTTGCCGACATTTTTGTTTATTTTATTAAATGTATTTAATATGTCATCTGATATCCGGTGTTCGGAGGCAAGACATTCGACTTCTGCTAATATGAAAATAAAAAAAAATGTTGGCAACGACAGTATCTTTTATTTATGTATTTGGAACGCGAACAACACAGCGGCAACAAACCAATGCGTACCATGGCCTCGTACTCGTCGGCGGAGACGCCCGGGTACATCTGCTGCGGGCCGTCGGCCGCGAAGGCGCCGGAGCCCAGCGGGCACAGCAGCGCCACGCCCAGCAGCAGACACACGGGCAGCGGCAGCGGCAGCAGGTGGCGCAGGCGTAGGGGCGGCGCGGGCTGGGTCGCGGGCATGGCTGCGGGCAGGGATGCAACATGCACTTCACTTACGGGACAAAAGACGGAAGTAGTTGATGCGTTCGAAATTAGTGTCGTGAGCGTTTTTAACGGTAAAACATCTTTCGTACATCTTTCTTCGGAAGGGCAGTAAAGCCGGTTGGTTCATGTAGTAGATTTGCATGCAAAATACTATCATGTCTAAAAGAAGCCTCTGAGCTAAATTCAAATCGCGTGTTTCGTCACCCGAGATGATATCTTCGTTCTCCGTTGGATGGTGAAAGGAGACCAGCGAAATTAGCGCGGTCAGACGAAGAGCGGGCCTAATTGTCCGAGCCACGCCAATTAAAATAAGGCACCAAGTGAATTCTCTCAGTTGTGTTATTTTAAATAGAAAAAAACAAAAAACAATAGAGCCAAAGCGCACAATGGAATGATGAAATATTTCTCATGTTTTGCGGAGAATCGCTTCGTTAAGGAAGGCACCCGCGGGTGAGTCTCGCTTGTGGAGCCTGCCTCGCGCTCATTGTATGTCTAGTATACTTCGGTTTTTATAACGTGGCCCGTCAGGGCCTGTTTTAACGATGGAATATCTTACGGCGTTTCGCGTCTTTCTCGGTCGTGCCGCTAGATGTCGCGTGATCGCAGCACTGCTTGATAAGGTCGCGATCATGCGACATCTAGCGGCACGGCCGAGATAGACGCGAAATGCCGTGAGATATTCCATCGTGATGACAGGCCTTCACGCGCCACGTTATAAAAGCCGAATTATAGTTCATGCATTGATGGCAATGCGCGGCAAATAACAATCCTAGCAGCGCAATCGCTCGTGGCTTCCTGTTCGGGCGCTGAGGCAGCGCTCTGTGTGATGCCTGCGTGGGACAGGCAGGGGACAGGTAGGGGACACGAAATACGAAAATCACTGCAAATGCTTTTGACGATATCCGTGTCTCTGGGCCGTAACAGTAAAATAATTTATATTACTCTGAGGATAAAAATTGTGTCGCTTTTACACATGAAGTGATAAGCGTATGTTGCTCATTGGTGGGCATGTGAATGAGAAGGTTCTACTTTCTACTCGTAGTTTCATCTGAGGAGAATTTTCGACTCAGAATTTCCTACGTAGATGGATGGAACGATGCCAGCGCGTGAGAATACAAGGTCTGAATGTTACGATCGGTCGTTTCCGTGGGTTTGTCCAATCAAATCCGAGCGGCTGTTGGAAGCTTGAATTGGATTGTAGCGTCAACGGGCTAAGAAATTTCATCTGATAATGATGCAGTTTGTCGCATCCAATTTCAACCCAGAACACTGCTCATGCGAGTGTACATTTGCTGTAGTAGGTGCTGTAGCCGCGCGCGTGGAGTTATCGATTTTTGATCGGCAGCGGCCGTGGAAGCCCGAAGAGGAAGCGGAAGAGGAAGAGCACGAGCTCCTTTCGCTAACGAGGCCGTGGCGCGCGACAGGTGCGGGCGGGAGCCCGGGCCGCGCAGATGGCTCAGATACGCGGCCGCGCGTAGTCGTCACGTGCTCCCCTCCCCCCCTCCTCCTTGCCAGGCCACCGCGCGAGCCTCGCCACCGCGGCGGCGGTTTCCGGACACCGCTCGCAACTGTCCTTCCACCATCCTCGCTACTGTCGTTTACTTGAAACGACACCCGCCCCACGGCCCCGTCTCGGTTTCGTCTCTTCCGCCCCGCCCCGCCCCGTCCGTACCCGCCCCGTCCCGCCCGCCCGTCCCCGCCCCGTCCCGCCCGGTCCCGTCCCGCCCCCGTCCCGCCCGGCTCGACCCGCGTCTCGACCCGTCTCGACCATCCGCGTCCTCGTACCGGCCCCGTCCCGCCCCGTCCCGCCCCGCCCGCCCCGCCCCGCCCGCCCGCGCCTGTCGTCCGGTTCCGGTCCGCCCCGTCCGGTCTCGTCCCCGCCCCGTCACGTCCGTTTTCTCCTTCAACCGCCCGCATCCCACCCATCCCCACCCTTTCTCGTTGCTCCGTCCCATATCCATGCTTGCTTTCGTTCCCGCCCTGCTTCGTCTCGTCCGCCCTCCCCCTGCCTGGAAAGTACTTTAATGTAGCAGTCATTCCAGTATAATGCGTATTTAGTGCGATGTTTTACTGATTGCGTGACGTATTTTAAAGTAATTTAAGTCCCTTGGTAGGTGTTATTACACAATTTTCTTTCGCTTGCGAAGTTGTTTGTAAATTTAATGGTCAACTTTTTAAATTTCTGTTTGTGACGTCCACTAAACCGTGGACTAAGCAACCACTGTTGGTTCCGTGAATATGTCTTTAAAGTGAAATATATTTTTTCACAAAAAATGGTCTTTTTTACAAAAAATGTATACTTACGAAAAGTTTGTGGTGTATGAGTACGAATTAACAAAAATGAAACATTTTGACCACTTATTTTGGACGTAAATGTCTTTTGGGGATTATTTACCATATTTTACAATGCATTTAAAAGTATCTTCTCTTGGTTAAGAATGTTTAAAGCATTTCCAGTTTTACCTCTACGAATAGTTAAATTGCAGTGAAGAATCTCCATTTTCCTGTGAAGACTCAGTTTTGTCAGTATGCATTATACCTTTTGTGTCTTAGAGTTTCAAAACCTCCCTTTCTCGCATTTCTTCGCACAATAGTAAATAAAAAATGTCCAGCGATTGGTCTTGGGTAAGCACTGTTTTCAGATTACGAACACTTATGTGTTACGATTTCTGGAGTCTCCTCGCCCTCCGATTTCTTCGAGAATGAAGCTGAGAGAAAGGGAATGTAAGAGCGCGAATGCTCTTTACGTCGCTTAATATTAGCTATTGAAAATTTGGTGAACTGCAGACTTACAATTTTCCTGAAAATGGCTTTAAGGGTGCTGGTCGGTGGTCGAGGAGAGGGATGGTGTGTTAACAGGGCTATACTTTGCTGACAATATATAGATTTCAGTTTCCGTTTCAAGAAAAATCGGTCGTTGAGAGGGTCGGTCTTTCATAGAAGTTTCTCTGTATGTTTTGCAGCTTCGGATGTTTGTCTACGTTGTAAAGGCATGCATTTCTTTATTGTCAAGCTTGTACTTTCTAGCAGTTAATTCGTATGAAAAAGCGTGTATGCGTCGGAAAACGGCGAGTTATTGACCGAACAATTCTTATTGCCGGATCATGGTACAAAAAAGGTTGTAAATATTGTTCCTGCGTATAGTGAATTACTTCCTGAAACACGTTTTGTAGTCAGAATGCATGGTGCTTGGATTGAAGGCAAGAAGGTGCCGGTTTCCTACGCTAGCGCTCAAACCGTTCAGCCGATTTTCTGCAAAATTGATATCCCCCGATCGATTTAAACCAACTCGAGGCCTTCTGAGTTTGAAACTCATATTTTCTTTTTTAGGTGTATTTTACATGAAGTCTCGTCATATTCAAAGTTTTCTCACAAATGTCTCCAAATTTTTGGGTGCAACCTTCTCCTCGGGTGGCATAAAGGACGCTTATGAGAGTGGTGAGGCCTCTTTTCCGTTAAAATATCTGATTTTTCATAAATTGCAGAAAATCAATTCTTTTTCGGCGTCTTCCTACAATACAAAATTGAAGGTAGAGATTGTTTTCCTTAACGAAACCAGACCTTCAAAAAGAGATGTTAAAATAATATCGTAAGGCCAATTTACCCCAACAAATGAGCAGATTTTGGGTTTCAAAAATGGCTCCAAATTTGTTATTTATCTTTTCTGCTCGTATGTATCAAAGGACGATAAGAAAGTGGTGCTAGTCACAACACTCTGTATTTTCGAAAATTTCAAAAAGTTAACGTTTCAAAAATACACAGTTGAAGACGGAGATTTTTGGCTGAAACAAAATCTGTTCTAAAAAACAGTCCATTTAAAAAGGTCATGTACAATTTAAAAAAAAATGTTTTCTCGTTATTTTCTGTTCGAAATTAATATAAGTTATAAAAAATACAATTTCTAAAAAAAGCCGACCCAAATAGTTCCTTCATTTTTTTCAAAGTTAAAACAGAAGATGCTTAAAAAAATAGCGCATGTCGCATGTTCGTTGAACTCTGGATTTTCGAAAATTCTGCTTGGGAAATTGTGTTACATCTGCTACGCTACGACGTCGCCTTTATCGCGTCTGTACTTCCTCGTCGTGTACTGCGGTGCAAATGCTAAGCCGACTCGCCCAACCTCGCGCTATTCCGTCACGCTCCGCCCAATTCCGCCTTTTCCCGCTCAACCCCGCCTTATCCCAGTCCAAACAACGGCTTACCCGCAACTCAACCCTGCCCAACTACCGCCCAACTCCGGGTACTACCGCCCACCACTGTCCATCTCTGTTCCACCGCTGCCCAACTCCACTCAACCTCGTTCAGCCCCTTTCATCGCTCTCCCGCCTCCAAACAACTCCTTCCTCTGCGCCGCCCTGCCATACCATGTCCCGCCCCGCCGCGCCATCCCCACCCACCCTATCCCGCCCTTCCCGCCTACCCGCCCTCCGCCCCTCTTGACTCCGCTCCACCGCCCTCCGCCCGCCCCCGCCTCACTCCCCCCAGCTCCACTCCATTCCTCCTCGTCTCCTCTCGCCCCGCCCATGCCAGGCCACCACCTGGCACCGCTTTGCCCCGCCTCGCGATGCCCTGCCCAACCCCATCCTACTCCGCCCCGCCCTCAACTCTTCCCTTTTCCGTCTGCGGCTCGCTTACCCTCGCCTCCTCCCCTCCTCTACCACCTCTGCTGGAGCCGCCTCTCGCCGCTTCCAAAGCACCGCCACCGACATTTCCTCACGCCCGTCGTTCGGCCACGAGGAAAATTTCATCGGGAGCATTACTCGCGGAGAGGGCCGCGTTGTTTAACGCACACGGAAGACTCTTCAAAGATGAAACGTGGTTGTGGTGCGCTACAGATTGGTGAAAGTAAGTTTCCTAGCATGTACGGTTTCACGTCTGACTCTAACCTGCCGTTGGGGACTTTAGGCGTTTACTTGAAAGCTTTGTAATTTGACAAATACGATAAGACGGAAGGAAATGAAAATGAATTATTTCAAGTAGCAGTATCTTTTAAGATATCCCTATATTTTGGATGTGGAAAATTCGGAGGCTAATTACAAAAATAGCCCAATGCAGAAGCTTTAATATTTTAGTCTTCATGTTTGTGGAAAAAAATCTGTTCTCGAAGGCAACTTGTTGAATCGACAGAATTGTGTGGATGGAAAAGCGTGAATTTCTCGGTTAAGGAGAAATGAATTTTACACGAAATGTTAGTTCCTTTGCAAATAAATTGAAATTTTAAAACTAATATAAGACCTCCCTACAAGTTTTTCTAAATTCTGTTCTTAAAAAATAGACTTTCGTTTTTTAGGAAATAGGAGTCATTTGGTCGACATTTAGTGACATTTTTTCCTACAATTATGTTTTTTTTCCTGTTTCACTCTCCTTTTATATGGATTGAGTATCGATGTATGGGTCGGAAACGGTAAATCAAGTGTTCGATTCAGTGAATTTACGTAACGCGTTGACTGGCGTGGCATAGAAAGTCTAATAGTCTTTAGGTGCTTCACGTTAATTAATTGAGAGCATGGAAGTGCTTTGGCAAAGGGGAACAGCGGAAGTAAAGGGCGACAGTAATTAGCCTATCTGTATGAAGGTTTCATATTCTCGTTGAACACAAAAGAACACTGACTTCAAAGTCTATTCATGTCTTTTTTGGCTTACAATCTTATCGAAGAATGGACATTTTTCTCGGATTTCTTACTTAAATTACTGGAACTTTATTAGTTGTATATACCAATTTTTCAATCAATCCGGCAGAAAGGTGTTCAATTCCAGAATGTTTTCGTGTTTCCAGTATCTATTTCTACCGGTTTTTAAACAAGTATTGAGAAACAGGCAAAGTGTATTATAATTAGGTCCATATAATTTTAACATGATTCATTTGGGTATTAATGTGTTCGGCTACTCGATGGTCTCTATTTGTAATTGTTAGTCTTGTTAGATCATTCACTTCTGATTGACTTTTGCTTTCAACGATTTAAATTTGTTTAGCTTTGATATTGAATTTCAATATCGCACCAATGGAGAAGGAGAGTGGCTTGTATAGCGTTCACATTACCATTGTATTTTTAAAATCCTTCAAGAATTCAAAATTAAAGGATGTCTGTTTAAAATCAGACTGCTCTAATGCAGCCGGTTTACATTTATTCACCGATGCTATCGTAATAAGATTTAAGCTTTGATAGGAGGAAGTGCGGTGAATTTCTGTTATGGGGAACACATCTCATTTTTATTGAGATAGACTTTCTTCAGATGGGGCGACACGGTGCGTCAACCCTCAAAATTTGTGGACTTCATCTAAGACGCATTATTGAGGTGTTTAGCAGATTTTGTATTTGTTTGTTGCGATTTTTAATCCATCAATTTCTATTCCCTGCTTGACGTCATTGTCCACCATTTTGTATGTTTTTCTAAAAATGAATTTGGAATTGATAAAATTTTTTTAATATAGCAAAATAGTTTCTATATTGAATTAGGATTGTCCTCATAAAAACTGTGGTATTACGCAAACTAATTTCATGTCACCTAATATTACGTCAGTGGCAATGTTCTGGCCCGGTCAATTGTCCAGTGAGTGTTGTGAATATTCTATCACCAGAGGTGGTGGTGCTTCTCCGCACTAGAATGTGGGATACGTCGCCGCTCTTCATGTCGGTAAGTTTCTGACATGTGTGGACGTGTAATGTATGTAATTGGATGTGTAAGCAAGAGGAGAGAATAGGACAACGATGAGGAAGAAAAGATCGCGCTCAATTTGTGCTGCGTTTGTTAAGTAATCTCTCTGGAAATCGCGTGGAATTGAACGGAGAAACCACGAAAGACTATCAATCAGAGCAACCGGCCGCTAGAATTATTTTCCAGACTATTTATCAAGACCTCCCGGTCAGAGGTACTGCTGTGGTAAGTAGTTTCCCTGAGCCATTTCAGTCTGTTATGTAGCGGTGCGACCAAATAGTCACGAGTGTATTTGCATTTGGCGACTAGTGGTGGAGGAGCTCGTAATGGCTAGCGAAGCGGACAAGCGACATGCGAGCCCTTTGATTATTTGGGCGGCGAGCCCAGTCTGCCTTCGGGCTTCCTTCCTGTCAGCCTTCCGCTGCGGCGCGCCCACTGGTGACTGTGCATTTACGAGTAAATAGCTGCACCCCACCGCGTTGTGCGCCGCGCCGCGCCGCAGCCTGGCCCAGCCCTCCACGCAAAACCGCCCCACGTCTTTAACTCCCTGGCACTCTCCCTTCGCCCCCTATCCCTCGTGTCCTGTTCCGTCCTCTGCCCCTCGTCGCCTGGCCCCTGTCTCTGGTCTTCTAGCCCTTGCTCCTTCGGCCTCGCCGACCCCGTGCCTCGCCCTCCTCGCCTCCGCCTCCTGGCCCCCGCCTCGGCCCTCGCCCTCGCCCCGCCGCTCGCCCGCCCCGCCCTCGCCCTCGCCCTCGCCTCTGCCCTCGCCTCGCCCCCGCCGCCCACGCCCTCGCCCTCGCCTCGCCTCGCCTCGCCCTCGCCCTCGGCCCTCGCCCTCGGCCCTCGCCCTCGCCTCGCCCTCCGGCCCTCGTGCCCTCGCCCTCGCCCTCCCGCCCTCGCCCTCCCCCGCCCTGCCTCGCCCTCGCCCTCGCCTCTGCCTCCTCGCCCCTCGCCCTCGCCCCGCCCTCGCCCTCGCCCTCGCCCTCGCCCTCGCCCCCGCCCCCGCCCCCGCCTCGCCCTCGCCTCGCCCTCGCCCTCGCCTCGCCTCCTCGCCCTCGCCCTCGCCCTCGCCCTCGCCCTCGCCCTCGCCTCGCCCTCGCCCTCGCCTCCGCCTCGCCTCGCCTCCGCCCTCGCCCTCGCCCTCGCCCTCGCCCTCGCCTCGCCCTGCGCCCCTCGCCCTCGCCCTCGCCCTCGCCCTCGCCCTCGCCCTCGCGCCCTCGCCCTCGCCCTCGCCCTCGCCCTCGCCCTCAACTCCTGTCGATGTTCCGGCCGCTCAACGGTCGCCGTCGGGCGCGGCAGCGCCTCGCTACAGCAGCTCGCTTGAGGAAGTGGCTCTATCAGTCGCCCCACCCCACCCCCACCCCTGCGGTGCCCAAATTACTAGATGCCCCGACCGCCTACGCGCGCCGCGCCGCGCCGCGCCGCGCCGCGCCGGGCCGCGTTAGCCCTTCATCTATCATCGGAAGGCAGCGGCTGCCGCCCCGCGCCGCCGCGCAGCCACCTGCCGCGTTTTGAACTTCGGAAGGCGGACGACCGGGCGAAGAACTCACCACAACGCACTCTCGCCTTAATCTTCTTGGCGTTTGGGACTGGGCACGTGTGCAAATATTTTTTGCTGTTTGCTTTTTCTAACTCGTTCCAGCCAGCTGGTTAACGTAGGTGACTGAGAATCGACCTTACAACTCGAAAGGAAGAATAGTAAATTTTAACGATTGCAATACTCGGGAAGTGAAAAACGAGGTGACGTTTTGAAATCATTTTCAGGTCAATCGTTTTGTGATGCATGTTTCAATGAAGCGAAATATCACAATTCACTTCGCCTCTGTGTATTTATAGTCTTTATTGTGTACCTAACTTTACATAGCACATTAAACGAATATTCGTGGCTATTGCGGAAAGCGTGTGCGAGGGAATCGAGAACGAAATATCCGTGGACTGTCGCTTTCATTCGAGTTCGCTCCGGGGAAATTGATGTGCGCCAGGGGTTCCCAAACTGCTATCGCTCGCGTTGGTGCGTTTGAAATCCGTCGACGAATTAGAAATTATTGTTGAAATGCACGAAAGCAAGTGGAGAAACTGTCCGTTTCCGTTGGTAAAGTGATTCCAGTATAGTTTTGAAGGAAGGAGGAATGTGTCTGCTCTTACGTCTTCTTGGGAGATTATTTTTATCCACTAATTTGCTAATGTTAGATTTAGTAGCATTTTGAATTGATGTATATTAAGAGGAGGACTGGTAACTGAACTCAGGGGAGTGTGAAGATGGTAGAAAGTGTGTGCCTGTCTCAATTCCACAGCCCGGCAATAAGAACCTGTATTTTCGAAAATTGCAAAACATTCACATTACAAAACTAACGAATAGATGGATATTTTTGTAATTTGCTTTCTAGTTAAATTTGAAGATGGATATTTTCCTTTAAAATCAGTTCTAAAAAATCAGTTCATTAAGAAAGGTCATGCACATTTTAGTCAAAAGAACGGGTATTTTTTCGCGTAATTTGTGCTTGGAATTAATGCAACTAAAAAGAAACCATTTTGTAAAAATGCTTCAAATTGTTTCTTATAACTTTTTTCCAAGGATAAAAAAGGACGCTTAAAAAATGACGCAATTCTCATTTACGTTGGACTCTCTAATTTTGGAAATTACTAGGCATATTGGGAGAGACAATTAGAATCTTAAGCTTTGCCCAAGAGAGAATGTCAGAGGGAAGGAGGGGTGTAGAGGTAAACATATCGAATTAACTCGAGAGACTGAGTTCGAGTCTCGGTTCAGAAAATAAATTTCGGATTGGGATAACTTCACATTTGGAAGACATAGTACGTACCAAATATTTTGATATTTTAAAGAATGTGATCGGCCACTACAGATCGGACCACAAAATCCTAGGCGTATTAGGTATACTATAAAAGATGTATGTACATATTCATGTGCACAATGTTTGTATTTGATGTTGCATATAAATCCAAGCTCTTGAACTGAAAAATCACGTGACCGCTCCGGCGACGTTTTGGCGCGAGGCCCAGCGGACCGTTGGTGTGAGCCTTTCAGCCGCGTGTTTTCGCTCATTTCCGATCGCCTCGCCCATCTCTTCCCGCCCGCCCCACCCCACCCCGCCCCACCCCCACCCCAACCCCACCCACCACCCCACCCACCCCACCCCACCCCCAGCCCCCCGCCCGCCTCACGGCCTGCTGGCGCCACCGGCCAGGTCCTCCCGCCTTCCCCGTCCGCCCCTTCACGCTCCCCCCGCCCCGCCGGCTCATGCCCGCCCCGCCCGCGCCCGCCGCCCACCCAGCCCCCCGCCCGCCCTCACGGCTGCTGGCGCCCAACGGCCGGCGTTGGCGGGCCGCGTGCAGCAGGGCCATTCTCCCCGGATGGCGACTCGCGTTTGCGTCCGCCCACACCCCCCTCCTCGTTCCCCTCCCTTCTCCCGCTGTCCCCGCTCTCCTGTCCGCGCGGTTCGCAAGCTCCGAAATACCTGAATCGGCCGGCGCGCGACACGCGACGCGAAAAAAAATATTCGTTCATTCACTCGCCGGAGAGGCTGGGCAGGGCGGGCGGGGTGGGACGGGGCGGAGCGGGCGGGGTGGGGTGGCGCGGCGCGGCACTGCCGTTGTTGAGTTATGAATCGCCGCATGACGCGTCTTCGGCGTTGGCGGGGACGTACCGCTCACCGCTCACCAGCCGGTTCGTAATTGCTTTTCCATTCTCGTCCGCTCGCAGAAAATATTGATGACACAATTTGGGATTCGATACTATGTATACGTGTATGCGATGCAGTGCGTGGACTGAGTAAATGAGTTTTTGTTTTATTTACACGACGCAAGAAGATGCATGCGACTGAGTTTTGTCGTGGTTGCTTTTTAGGCATTTGCTAGATTGTTGCTTTCATTGAGTAAATATAATAGGTTTATGCTTTTTTTTCAGAAAGCTGTTACACATCTTGCATTGCCAATAACTGTGGTTCTAAAACACTACAACGTTGCTAATTGTGATATTTTAATTTATGGTACAAGGTAATCATTAATATCTGCTATACTGAGGTGTCCCACACGGAGATAAAATGGTTCTTTATTGTTTAATGTTCCTGACACACGACTCCAAATACTTCTCAAACGTAAATAACTCTGCCATGCCAACTCTGAAGTGAAGCGGTGTGGACTTTGTAGCTTTTCCGTCCAACGAAACAAGTTAATTTATTAGATTGTTATTAATGTACATTCACACTGCTAGAACTATCCTTGCGCTATTATTTAAAAAAATGTCGAGAGTTAATTTACTTTTGTAACACATATTTTCTTCATTGTTGGAACAGCCACGATCTTAGTATTGAAAAAATTCCATCCGAATGGGCCGTTTGTGGCTTAAGAGATTTCTTAACGCCTACTTTTATTTGATTTTTCGTTTCGTTATGTACGTTTTCAATTTCTTTCCTTAGAAAATAATCTTTTAAGAAGTGTTCTGTTTAGCGTCACTAACAACAAATAGTTATCATGTATTTGAAACTTTGCAACAAACACGTATATGTTCACCCGCGCAACGCAAGGCAAGAATAACCTGCAGTACGGTGATATTTTGTAGAGATGAAATGGCTGTGAGAGGGTCTGGGTCTCGTGGGCCAATGAAATAACCATATCACAACAAGTATTAACCTGCTTCCAGCGTATTTGAAGCGACGTCTAAAGCAAATGACCTTCACTTATGTTGTCAAAACGTATCTGAAATATTGAAAGACTGTTGTAATCTCTTCTATTACAGAGAGCGAACATTTCCAATTACTCATCCCGGCATTACTATTATTGAGAAAGAATACATTCGTTTTTTCGATTTATTTCTATTTCCCTGAAACAAAAATGAGTTGTGACAGTCGTATTTTACAAATGTTCAAAAGGTGCGAATGTGTAAAGGGTAGAGACTGGGAATGGGCGATTTAATCGCGATTAGTACTACAGTCAGTTATTTTACAGGATTAATCGAAAAATGGAAATAGATAATTTTTACACCTGTTAATGTACACATCGATTAATTGTTCCGATTTTTAGCTCGATTATTTCCGTTCAAATATCAATCTTCAAGATGAAAAAAATATGAAAGTACATCTTTAGTTTTGAACTTTAGCAACGGAATTCCCCGTTTGCTCCTCTCTTTTGAACTGCAACACATAATAGAGACAAACATATGCGATTAATTTAAAGTTTGTAAAACTAATAAAATGAGGCATTATGTATGTTCTGATATTTTAGTGAGGGTATTATATTAAGTATGAAATAAGAAAGAGAGAATTCAGTTTTCCTAGAATCAAACTCAACCAAGTACATCATTAGATTACAATTATTAGTGTTACTGTTTCTAGAAATGTTTCGTCCATTTTCATTTTAAACTGAGTTACAGTAGTTTGTCTCGTGAGTATGTATGTGGAATTTGTATTATTTAAATAAAGATTAAACATAAATTAAATCGTGTCGTGCTTCTAAAAAACTACTACACGCTTAAAATGGTACTAAACATTTAATTCATTAACAAATTAATCGATTATTATTTAATAATGGCCCATCCTTAGTAGCGACCACGGCGTTGCGGGTGGCGCATCATAACCAGCCATTAGCGCATATTCTGTGGGGACCAGATGCGAATTGCTGTCGGGGCAGTGACCCAGAGGAGGCGGAAGTACCTGATTAGGCTAATGGCAGCGCTCCCAAAGGAATGAAGACTTTTACGTGGCTCGAGGAACGGGTAGTGCCATTGACTCGGAGGCGAACTGTATGCGTAGTTGTGCACCCGATAACGCGCGAGAAAGATGGGACGCAGAACTAGAATTTCTTTTCTTGTTTTAGAGATTAACTGTACAACGCAGGTGTTCATAATTTAAATCAAATGCTTTTTAAAATGAATTATTGATATCAAAAGTTTTTTGTCAACTTAAAATGGAACATTAAAAAACGAACATTTCCAATGTTCACAGCCATTGGCTGGTTGCCATATGATGTAAGTGGCTAATAAAATATCTTAATATTTAATTAATACGAATCTATACATAGTTCATTAGTTCAAAACTTAACAATTGAATGTAAATATAGTATAACACAAATATAAATGTGAATATAAATATAAATTATAATTAATCACAAATAAAATTTAAATAATTTTTCGGTCATTTGTCTCATTTAGGCTAACTGGGTATTATATTTTATTAAATAAATTGAAACTGGTAGATAATCAAAATTGTACCACAATTTTACATTATTTTATTAATGGGAACGTTCTCCTAATTAAGGGTATAATATCGGCTTATGATACCTTTCCCTAGAGATTTGCTTAAGTGATCTTTCAGTTTTAGGATGCTTTCGCCGGTCTGTAGTCTTTGCGATTCCCACTTCTCATACCTCGCGACTGCGGAGTCTGAAAAGTCTTCCTGTGCCATTTTGTTCCCATTTCTTGCGTTTTGATCTCCCTTTTTTTTCTTCCTTCCACGTGGCATCTTTTTCTCCGGCCCGTCTATATGAGGAAGCCTCTAGGCCCGTCTCAGCCGGCAAGGGTGAAGCATTGGTCTGAATTAATGAATATATTATGGTTCTGTGCTCAGGGTCGGCGACCCGCCCCTGTTAACTATCGGTTCACACCAGGAGGCTTTTATTTATTCTGAGAGGACCAGAGCCTTTTTTGCCTTATCGTCGCCTCCCTTTCGTAGGACGTCAGACTGGCAGCGGGATACGCCTTCAGCCAACACTACTAGGTGCGTCTTTCCTATTAAGTCTGTGTAGGTTTACCGCCAGCTCGGGGCTATCGGCTTTCCAAGCTGGTACCGGAGTCAAGTTGGGTTACGCATAATACGCCAAGGCAAGCCACTTCTTAATTATCCATGCAACACTCCATGCACTTAATTATCCATGCAAGCCCACGCAACACTCACGAACGAGATATTTCAGTTAACACTTAAAACGTCCCTATGTGGTTTGTTACCACGCCCCAATCCACCCCCGCCGCTCGCGCGAGAACCGGAGTGACACGGATCTTAGCACTCCCCGCTCGTCGCACCCATCTTGGTACTAACGACTTGGGTGACGCCGCGAAACTCAGGCCGTTTCTAACTTCAACAGAGCCTCAGGCCAATACAACCGCCGGTCCCCCTTGCTAGGAATGACTGAATGAATGGACGTTACACACCCCAACATGCAGCACGCACCCCAGCATCTCTTCTCTTTCGCAGTATCCAAGGTATCTTCTTACACAATTGTTTTTTCTCACATTGTTGGAGATCATGAATTGACTTCTGCGAATGTGTTGCAGCGAGCTGTAAGAAGGCTTCTTTACTACGTGGCAGAAATATCATGTAATGGCAAACGGGGGATTCGAATCTACAAATTTAACGTGAACTTGTGATCACTGTCCCAAGATCCAGCGTTACCAAGATATTCAAACACCATGATAAATTGTAAAACCTGTGAACGATTCTTCTTATGACAAAACTGCGCGATCTTTTTACGGTAAGAACGAGTATTTTGCTTCGTAATTGTTGCCATCAAACACTTCTCTACGGAACTGTTGCAGGACATTTGCTTCGAGAGGTTTGTGTCCACTCTGTAGGTCGAATCTCCTCTCGCCAGAGATTTCCCTTTTTTCTTACATCTCAAAAAATCCCTGTCCGGTCAAATTTACGCATAAGACAATTTGCAGGTAGTTGTCAAACACTGGTTCATATCCCGGCCTTCTAGGTCAAAGGGATAAAAATGTTGATCTCACGGTATGACATGTCGCAATTCTGATGATTTAGTGAGGGAAAAAAAAAAAAAAAAAAAAAAAGAATAGTGTAACATGTCCTGCATTTCGTACAAACGTTTTTCCTTGATCTTGAATTGCTTTTTGTTGACGACCTAGGGGAACTTACTTTCCGGATGCGCCTGAAATTGCTTTGAAAGTTCAGTTGCGTTTTTCTTCAAAACCATAATTTTGTCTATAGGCCCTTAGGAAGCGGTCGTATTTTTTTAACTTCATTAATGACTCTCAAAAACATAATATCCGTATGTTTATTTTAATTTATAACTGCAGTTAATAAAATACATAATTTACAAAGTAGTCAACAGTCATTCAAAATAGTAAATTATACATGGGAAATTATTTCTAAAAACGTATTTAAATAAAAAATCAAATCAATCAGAACAAAAAGTTCGGCTTTTGATCTCGAATAAACATGCTTTGTTTTTACCCTTTATTTATATCATGTCATTTTGTGTTTTTTGTGTAGGTGAGCAAATTTTTAAATATATTTATTTTATTTTTCTATTCTATTTTTATGCGGTATTTAAGAAAGAACGTAGGCATTTTAAATTATTGAGTATTCATTCGTAAACCTAAACCTGGAGTGCATTTGCAGTTACGTGAACGGGCTCTTCTAATTTGGCCGATGGCCTTGTGCGAAGACCACGTCAGTGCCCCTGCTTTGAAGGGGTGAATGCAATCCGTTATACACGCGCGTGTTGCGGGCTGGAGGTACATGGACTTCGACCGCGGGCAGGGGCCACCTCGTCTCCTTCATACTGCCGCTAACCGAACTCGTGCAAAGTGTGCTTAGTTCGCGGTTAATTCTGCCACGCAAACCATGAAAAGGCTGCACCTTGAGAGCGATACCTAGTGCATTACGAGAGAGTACTCTAAACTGTGAAAAATTAGGAGATTAAAATTCCGACACGTATTACAAAGAAATATTTCTAAACAGAACGATGTCAAACTTCAGTGGATTCAGTTGTTTAACCCTGGGGCACTCGCACTAGTAAAAGTTGTTCTCGTACACGCGGTGATCTCTCAGATGCGTGCTCTTTATTTTGGCTGATCTTGCTTCACAAATAGACTGCTGGGTGTTTCAGGACCAAACCCATATTAAACATATTTTCTGATATCGAAATTTTTAAAACTTTAATAAACTACATTATTTATATACAATAAAAGCTAGGAACGGTAGAAAGCTTTACCTATTGTAAAGTGTGCTACATGCTCTAGTCTGCGGTATGCTGCGCTGCGCACGGTTTGGTTGAAACCATTCTGATTACAGCATAGCGTCTGCTGTCATAAACATGAAGCCATGATATTTGAGAACTACAACAAAGAGAAACTGAGAAGGATTATGATCTGAGGTATGATGTGAATTTTTTATGACGCGTTATCAACGGAAGCAAATTTCAGTTATCTGAGAGATAGACCTCGTTAGTTGCAGGGTTTATTGAATGTTGACTAGATATTCGCGTTAAAAATAATATTGATTTTAAAATGTAATCAAACTTCAATACAAAAATATTAAATGACAAATTCTTTCGAATAGCTGAAGTTCTAAAAACCGGTATTCTGTTGTTTACATGACCCAGTAAAGCATTGCCGCTTTTTATCTCCTTGCCAAAATTCAGTGTTTTGTATTCAATGTTTTTTAACGGAATCGTTATGACATAGTATCGGAAAGCACATTTTTGTACTCCTATTGTATAATTCTGTCATTTGGTGGCTGCAATGGAATTGCATAATGATACTCATTACGATACAGAATTCATTATGAAACAGGTTCTTGACCAATTACAGAGATATTGACAAACCAAGTGTTAATAATTAATTATTAAGAATCTATCTAAGTAAATGTTTCATTCGATTTTGTACATTAAAATAGCATTTAATATTATATTATTTTGGACATATTTAATTTTTTTATAATTATTTTTTTCCGTGGAATATCATTTAAAATAAAATGGATCGTAATTTTACTTTGATCCTATTTGACTAGCGCGGTACTCCCTCGCAGGTGGACTGGTAACCAAATTCACCTACGAGAGTAGGGTTAGGTCTGTCCGCTATGTGGCCTTGCATGTCAACGTTGCTGGTCACGAAACTATTCAATGTAAAAGTTTAACTTATGCAAGTTACCATAAGTTGTACACAAAGTACTATATGAAACTCGATGTAATGGGTATTAATGTAGTCTTGTGAAGTTTACAATACTCGCTCATATCGTAATATCACATTCGTGTATTAATACCCATCATTACATCATCGTTTCATAATGTACTATTGTATTATACAAGAAAACGTGAATTCAAAACGGAAGTGCCTGATTCACGTAATCATTTCTTCACATACGGTGGCGTGTGCTGAAAAATGTTATTTCATAAACAATTCTTTGGTGTCGATTTTTTGTAGGAATATAAGGTGCATTTTTTACCGAGAATAGGTACCTCTATTCCTCCCCTCACCCCGACATCGACAAATTGTAACTACTGGATTCTCGGAGTTACACATCCATGTTTCGTAGTTGATGTGGACATTCAACAAGTGAATAAGTAATTTGGATCGATGCCGATCCCAGTTGTGCTCAAGAGACCAGACATAGTGCCACTTGTTGAGCAGGGAGCGTGAAATATGGAGTCCGTTATCGTTGCCATGGTGTGGAGCGGTGACGATGTATCATTGACTGCATGTATTTTTTTCTAACAATAAAATTTTATTGTATGAAACATATGTTTCGATGTACTACCGTATGCCGAAAATTTACCGGTTCAGCTGAGATAAATAGTTTGTTCAATTATTCATTAATTATACAAGGTGGACACTTTCTAGAAAACCGAAAAAAGTCAAGGAATTTCTTTGCTCTGGACAAGTAGGGGAGAAATCTGAAAATTTGTAAAATGGTCAGAAATCGGGGAAAATTGAGAGAAGGTTATAAAACTAAATATCATTCCTTAAAAACACTAGTACAGCATTACAACAACGACCTTTTTTGCTCAGATTGCTTTTGGTGAGAAAATATTGTTAATTTGTATTTTGTCTGTGAAATAAGAGAGCTGACCAATTAGCATCAGGGAAGCTTAAATATTTTCTTTAAGTAGTTTGAAATTACTAAACTTATAACGAAAAAGGTTTTAAAAAATATACCTAAAAGCTGGGAAAAGTCAGGGAAATATGTGGGCATCCTGTTCTCTCCTTTCAAGGAGCATTTTAGTGTACAGGAAACTCTTAAAATATTTTTAAAAAACGTAGATTTGTCATTTGAGAAACATTGGTGCATTTTGTTTATCCGTCGAATATGTTCCTTCCTTCTTCCTGCTACTTTCGGGTACGCCTCCCGCAGTCCGAACGTTCGGGTACTCTTTCCGAACACTGCGGTGCTCGGATACAGGCGTTGCCGCGCTGCGTTGAGTAAGCCGTGGGCAGCAGTAAGCCCGGCGCAGCGGTGGCAGTGTCCTAGTCCACTTTTAAACACTCTCGGAGCATTGTAGACAATTGGATACGCGCGTCCGTAGGCAACAAGAAATCTAGTGTTCACAAAACCGACATTTTTTGACGATAAAGCAAACATTGCACCAAACTTCCTCAAATAAAAATAGTTTTATAAAAATATTTTTTGAATACCTGCAAATTGACAGCTATTTTTGTGCTTAATTACGCCGTTACAATTGTCCGAATGAGACTTTGTACTACCTTTTCAAGGAACACATTATTCATCCTACAACATTGTCCCCAAAGAGGGGAAAAAAGGGATAGAATGAAGTAATTCTTATGGCGGTAAACTCCATTCGCCAACGTACACAGAAGAGGCATTATGAAAATAATCGTGTTTCCCTTGAATTGCCGATGCACTGTTCCCAGGACGGGTTATTTTTCTTGGGATCCGCGAGGGCGGGAGCACTTGTTCGCTGCGCGAGCGAGCAACAAAGTCGTCGCGAGCCGGCGCGTCGGGGGCTATCAGCGGCCGCTGTTTTATTCATCGGGTAGCAATGCCCCGCCCTCTTTGCCGGCTCGCGCGCCTTTGTGACAGCGGCGGGCGACGAGGGAAGCTGCCCCGGACGTTCTCGCCCCCCCTCCCCCTCCCCATCTCGCGGTTTAGTGAAAACATCCATTATGGCACATATGTCTGGTCCGGGTTCGGGCGAAAAAATACGCGGATACGGACAGCGAGAAATTAAGAATGTTTTTCATCCGCTTGTTCGCTGCTCTACGCGCTATGAATATCTGATGGAAGTTGGGTGGGGCGGAATGTTCTAATCGTGTTGCATAAGCTGCGCTTGCTTCGTGATGTGAGGGAGTCTTCCTCGTTTTGAATTTTTTTAAATGGAATCTTGCGTAATGTCATTTGGGCGATGTCTTATTCATGATGCGATTTCCCGAAACGGAAATGCTTGCCGTTCTTTTCCAAATTTACTGAGGCGGGAGTCATGCAACTTCACAATACTGTCTGTTCGTTCTTTTCCGATTTTTCTCTCGCTCTTTCATGTTTTTACGCTAAAATTGGCATTGAAATTCATAGTCAAATTTTTGCAGGTGAGAATTGTGCAATGTTTGTATGCGCTGGCCATAGATACTATAATCGAAGTAAAATCTCTATTAAAGAATTAGAGAAATTCATTTGCATGATGAATGGAGAAAGTGTTTCAAGACAGTGCGACTAAAGTTATACAAGTTACGTTAGTGGTGATGTTAGAGTTTTATTTAGTTTTATTCCTAATGTTAGTGGTTCATTTAGTTTTATTCCAGATGTTAAGGGCATCATGTGCATTTCGAACGTCAGGGCGACGTCTTACATTTCGAGCGAATTGTTGGTTGAGTTGGGTTCGATCCCAGAAGGTGCCAGTATGTTACCCAATGGAGAACATGGACGTCAAAAAATCCAGTCGGAAAGCTTGGAGCTCCCTAAGAAAACTTGGCGCCAGCCAAGCAATTCTCCGAAAGAAATAAGCGGTATCTCCGAAGCAGCTATCAAATAGAATCCAGTCGCTGTCGAGGGCTCCAGTCATCCAAAAACATACGAAAGAAAGAATTGAAGTCAGTAAGTAAAAACTGTACAGAAGTGCCAGAAAACTAATTTTAATGTTGATGAAATCTCATCTGTCCTTCAGGACGTGAAGGCAGGGAAAGCTCCAGAACTTGATGGAATGCACCCAGAATTCGTATTATATGGTGACCCTGAAGCTAAAGAATGAGTGGCAATTTTTTCCAGATATTTTCCAGAGCAGAAGAATTCCCACAGATTTTAGGAAAGCAATAGTCATAGCTATCCTAAAACCAGGGAAACTAAACGACATTGTGGAAAGTTACAGAGCGATATCCCTTCTGAATGCAAGTTACAAACTTTTAGGAGGACTGATTCTTAATAGAATCAGCAACAAATTAGTGCAAGAAATCCCTGTTGCAGTATTCGTCCCTGGAAGGAGCTCTGTCGATTAGGTGCTCCGTCTAACTACGTATATAGAGGCTGGCTTTCAAAAATGCCTAAAGACCGCTGCTGTATTCAAAAACCTTACGGCAGCCTACAATACAGTCTGAAATGTATTTTATATTGTTGCTTTCTCACTTTATTATTTCAGTGAATAGAATTTGATAGTTTTAAATTTTATGTTATTCATTTTGCCTAAGTATTACAAATATACATTTGTTTTTATATAATTAAGCAGGAAAATATTTTTTTTATAATATGACATTTTGTAAGAAGGTGGATTGTTAAACAATCCATCTAATGTCAAAATTTCAATTTCATAAGTAATGGGAGTTACATTTCGCAATTTCTTAAGCGATACGCTAGTGGGGAGGGCTTGGGGAACTGGAAATGTGCGGGGCAATGCTGAAAATAAACAGAGTAGTCACTTGCTTCCACATCACCACCACTAATATGTTATGCAAATGCTCTAATAATTCCAATCTGTACTTTCCCTTCTACTGTTCGTAGTCTACGCCCCAGAGAGAAAAATTAAAACGTGGTATTTAAGGCGTTCTGCACCACACATGAGCGAAAATAAAGTTAGACTATCAAGTGTCATACAATTAGTTTTGCATTTCATATTCTGTTTTCCCTGTCATGTCTGTCAGTTGAAAAGGAGCGTTTGTGTCTCTTGATCAATGAATGTCTTATCGTGCTCACTTGTGGCCTTTTCATTTTGACGCATTACCTACGAGCGGGGCGTTTTTTCTCAACGCCCGCCATGCAGCGAGCGGCCTTGGTGCTCGCAGCCGCGGCTGTCGATGAGGCGGCTCGGTGACTCGCGGACGCGGCCAGCAGCAAGTTGCGTTTCCTTTTCCTTTTTGCTTCTTTTCGTGCGTTGGACAAACCGCTGTAAAGTGCGCATAAACGGAACACGTATGGAATACGCGTATTTAAGTAGAAATCATTTAGTAGTCTTTACGCGAGGGAAGAGAATCAATACAAGCCGTGTCTTTAGTTTTGTGTTTAGTGCGGTGGATGTGTTGTGTCAATCGTGAAGGCTTCCGGCCGGCAAGGGTGGCTCGGACATCAACTGATGACACTGCAGTACGTCCGACCGGGAGGTCCAAGGGTTCGAACCCGATGATGTCATGGTTTTCGACACTCGCTACATAGCTAGGTCGAATTCAGATGCTACATGAAGGAGAATTCTGGCGGCCGGCTGATCTGATCGGTAGTTTTCCGTTGTTTCTCCGACCGCGCGCCATCTTTTCTTCCTCTTCCGTGTCCTATCTTCGCCCCGTTGCTCCCACATTCCTACACTCACGTGCACTTCACTACCTCACGTGCCGGGAACTTAGTTTGTGGCGGTACCACGCTGGTGGGAGATACCTGGTTGGGGAAATCCTCGCAAGTCGACGTATGTCGGCCCCGAATTTCGCTATCCAGCGCGAGATCCCCGCCACCTACCGCGATTAAACATGCACTAACCTTAGGGGACTACTGACCATACCCGTTGACGCGTCGTGAAACGCTGAACAATCAATCAATCAATAAGCCAGCCTACGGCCTAAGATTCGCTGTGGGCGTGGAAATGTGCGAACGAAGCGAGTTACAGGAGCCGTATATAATTAATGATTATTTTGCTAAGCCAACTTAACCCTCAAACGCTTCCAGCTCCTCGATTCACCGCACAATATCCTCCGCTTTCTATATCTTCCATTTATCCATTTGCTTTAGCTGTTTATCAAAATTGTTCGCTGACTTGTAGGAGAGCGTTGTTGATTGCTGATGCTTGATGATGTTGATGCTGCGCAATGAGTGTGGATGTGGGGTATCTGGTAAATGAGACAACGACAGAACGTTGAGAAAACTACATTCGTATGCAAGTTCCTAAAGGTAACCGGGATTTGAGTCTCGGCGTTGGGAAGTGGAAAGCTTGCGCATCACTGGTATCCTACAGTTGGCACTTGAAGTTCATAAAAACGGAAATGTGATGGTGTAACCTGTCGTGGTAAAATGCGAAACTGTTTGGCAGATTATTGCGAAATGATGAATGCATAGAATGCGTGTGATAAATTGGTGCTTCTCAGCTACACAATTCTGGAGAACTTTGAATAATGTTACGAAAGACAACCATAAATCCGTTTAAGATTAATTGCATTTTTCATGAAACTATGGTATATCAAAGGGATCGGTGAAAAAAATGATATATTACATTCTGTTATAAAACGGGAAATATTACTTTCGAGTCTCTCTTACGTGTGGCTCTGCCTTACATCTGTGAAATTGAATGTTGAAAGTGAATGTAAACCTTCGAAATGAATCAATGACATAAGGGCCGTTATAATTTTCATCATCTTGCTTTCTACCATATGGCGGGTTTCTTACCTCCATTGCCATATGCTTTATTCCCAATACATTGCATCTCCATTGCCTTAAATTAGCTAAGGAGCTTGAAACGCATAATATAGAACATTCGGTAAGACAGTGTAAACGTAAAGTTGTATTCGTAGTACTGGACTGTGTTATCGACATAACGCAAAGAGAAGAAAGAAAAGCCACTCTTATAGACCGGTGCCCGTTAAAAAATGAACGTTCGCCGGCCGTTAACAATGATAGAAATGAGTTGTTACTACACACGGCGTATTCATATCGTAAGAAAATGTACTGTATATCTAGTGTTCATGAATTTGTTAGAAGTATTGGACGCCAGATGGCCGATATCACAAAATAACGGACTTAAATAATCGTCAATCATAAACAGATGCAAATTAATTGCTCCACCCTCCGAAGTAAATGTATTCATATAAAGAACAAGGTTATATCGTTTTGTGATTTAATTGTATTAGTTAATTAAAGGAGAATTTTTTGGCATGTGGGTTTGCAAAGTATAATTCATAGATCAAATCTTTTAACATTTTTTAAAAATGTTGAACTGAGAAGTACGGAGCTTCAAATACCCAATTAACTTGGGTGGCAAAACCCGATTACGTGGTCGTCGATGGAGAGGTCTCTCAATGTGTATATCACTCTTAAGCTAAAATGTCCAACATAATGACAATTCCAGCGACTTCAATCTATGGAATTTACATGTTGAAATGTCATTTCGGTTACAATACGCTTTTTTTTGCTTGCTTTTGATGATGTCGCTCTCGCACTTTCCACCCAAGTGAGACATCCTCTAAAACATTCCAAAGTTTTAAAAATCCGACAGACCACTTAGATATGAACTACTTCACTTAATTATCGATACCCCGACCCCCCAAAAAATGTTAATTGCTTTTGGGGCGGCGCTGACGCATTGTCCAACGTCAAATAAAGAGGCACACATTTGTAGAAAGCAATTTTTGAATTTAAGAAATATATTTCGTAATTTGATGGTTCGAGTGTATGGCGATTTTGAAAGTAGGTGCGACTCGGATGCGGCTGTGCGTGGCGACAGTGATTTCAAGCAATCAAACAAAAACACGAGCTCGCTACACAGGAAAAAGGAAGACTTCTTATTGAATAACATCGGTACCCAGAGATATTGCAAAGGGTTGTTACATTCTTTGTGCAGTTTGAATGTTTCGTCTCAAAGCAGGGGCGGTGCGTATCTGTAGTTCACTGCTTCAGAGAACCTTTGTGGATTATACCTTAAACTCATTTTATAGTGGAAGTGAATATTATTTATTGTGTTTCTTTCCGGTTGGATAGTGGTGGTGAGCGTGACAGATTTATTTTCCTGAGGGCGCGGCATGGCGTGGCGTGGGGTTGGGCGAAGCAGCGGGGGCGAATAAGGACTGTCTGGGGCGGCGCCGGCGCCAGGGAGCTGCTTGCTTTAAATGCTCAGGGAGGGGCAAGTGGTCACCGGTGTGCTAGCCGGACCGGGGACTTATCGGGGTTTTCGCATTTCTTTTTCCTACTGACTACATTTACGTTTTTGAACGTCACCTTTTCTTTCGGTCTGCAAAGCAGGAGAAAGGATAGGGAACCTCAGGAACGAGTTTCCAAAGCTAAACATAGATTCCATTTTTTCAGTGGATCCAAACACCTCTGTCGTTTGGTCGACATGTGCATCTACTATAAATTTCCATTGATATTGATCTGAATGCACAATTAAATAAGAACTATGATTTCTTTACGAAAATAAAGATATTTTCTTTTATTAATATTTACGTTCATTTTCAATTGGACAGTTTTTGAAAGTTTTTTTACACCGAAGTCTTAGTGCTTAGCAGCTAGTTCTTCCTAAATCCTTACTGTGATAGGTGTGTTCTGTTTGGTCCTGTTGGGCGGTGGCGAATATTTGGAAACTGGTGTTAGTGTTGTCGTATTTGAATAGAACGTTCAATGTATTCATTTAAAAATTTCCAATGCACTCTAATTTTCGTTTATATTTGACTATCTTGCGAAATATGGCAGATATTGTTAGCGGTTAATACGTAGATGGCCGTTGATTATTATAATATTGCATTGTTTAGATACACATAATAGTTAGATTCACAGATGTTTAGATACACAGAATAGTTAATGGCAGACAGTAGCAAAAATGCTGTTGAAAAAATACAAAGTAGTACTCTCACTGCTCAAAAACGACAAAATACTGTCACATAACACTGCAGTAAATGAAGTATTTTAACAAAAACTTTTTTCCACGAATTTTGCGATATCATCGTGCAGTATATATACGACAGTTCTTTATCTACAATGAATATCCAAAACGTTGCTGTTGCATAACAATACGTGAATAGCAAATATTTAATTCGGCGGCCTCATCCGTGGAGCCTTGCTCTCGCATACCGTCATCAGTGTCCTATGTTTTGACGCATTCGAGTATTATTGAGTTGGTACGCATAACAATAAACGCGGAATAATTGTTAAATATTTGCATTGTCAGTTTTTTAATTGTTTTTGAGTTCCTTGGTTTTTGACTTCCTGGGCGTCGAACGAAACCATAGACAGATCTTAAAAGACCGGAAGCTGCGTACTCTTCTTTTGATTTCTGCTCGTATTGGAAATTAGTAGGACATGAATTATTAGAAGGGTTGTATTCTACTACGTTTTTACAACTCAGAAGTCAGTTTCGTAAATATATTGCCTTTAGAATATGAAAGTGGATCCAGTTATTAGTTGCAAGGCAGCCGAGGAACCGGAATACGCAGCGCGTGCGCCCCCTAGCGAGCCCTCTCCCAAGCCGCGGCCGGGGCGGCCTGTCGCCGGCGCGTTGGCAGCGGTGGCGGTGTCCGGCGCACTGCGCCGCGACGCGGAGCGGCGGCCGCGATAGAATCGGAATGCCCGCGCGCGGAACAGCGCCGCGGCCTGTGTCCCGTGGCGCCGCCGGCGCCGCCGGCACCATGGCGCCGCCGCGTCGCGGCGCGGACGCCAGGCCGCGCGGCGCCGCACTACGCCGCGCCGGGCCTTGTGAATGGGCTACGGTGATGTAACGGTTAGCGTATCGAACTGTCATACACAAGTTCTCGGGTTCTAACATGGTTGAAGCCGTGAAAAAATGTCATCCGGTGGGGAAGGAAATCCGGCTGTCCCATGTTGTAGATTCACCGCATGTAAAAGAATCTCAAGCCTAGATACGTCTCTGAACGAAGTAGATATCGCCTGTTTCGTTGCCCAAGGGGTATCTCTTTTCTCTGCCAGACGGTGAAAGGAGCGTAGCAGAATTATCATGGTGAGGCGGAAGAGCAGGCCTGGTGACCTGAGCCTCGCCAAGAAAAAAGAAGTCCGTGCTTAGAAGCCCCGCTGGTTGCAGTCCTAGTTACTTATTTAAATAACACGGTTCATGTATGCTTTGAGAGTCGTCAAACACGAATTTAAATTCCAAAACAGGTAGTTGACGGATATCGTAAGGCATATTGCTAGGTACTAAACGCGGCCGCTTGCTTGGGGATTCTGAATCGCCCCTGGGGCCGCAGAGCGAACGGACAGCGATTAGGCGCTCATGGGATCATCGAGTCCTACACTGCTATTGTTAAATTGACTTAGTGTCCTTTTCCTAAAAGTGTGTTCATTGTATCTTTTTACATTTATTGGTGTAAAACAAGCATTCATAACAAACATTTTTTAAAGATGTCAAAAATTTAATTCAGAAAAGTGCTCTAAATTGTTTTTTATCATATCACTACAATTTGTACTCTAACTACTATAAATATGATGCATTACTTTTACTTCCCGTATTGCATCCTGCTGTATTAGTTCAAGAATAAATGCAAGCGAAGGTACTGAGAAAAACATTTAACTAAAAAAAGTAATTTGGCCCGAACAAGATTCATCAGTTATACAAATCATCAGTTATACAAAAACGACCAAGAAACTAACTACTCACCAAAATGCGTGGAAATACAAATATCAAAATGCAGCACTGACAGAGGGTGCAATCTCTGTAATAAAACTTCATGACAAAGATTAACAACCGTTTAGATTAATTAGTCACAAAGTTACGCTCGTTTGAAAAATTGCTTGTGAAACTAGGCAGCCGTTTTGACAGGGTAAAAGATACTAATATATTTATTTATTAGTTCTGTCATAAGTTACACCATTTATTATGTACACATTTGTTCAAAATATCCTAAACACTTAAATAAAAGTAAAAACCAAAAATGTCAATTAAAAAAAAAATCATGTGTCCTTATCACACAATATACGATACTTGTATACTGCCGTGGTCTGCTTTTGCGTTGGGTTTAAGAGACTACTTACTGCCCATTGGTCACCACGAAATAGCAAAATGGTTGTTGCAAACCCATTAGCTGCCGATCCGATGGCTGAGATCGCTAAGGCAGTAGTGCCGTAGCGATCTCGGACCGAAGGATCGCGGGTTCGAGTCCCGCCTCGGGTTTGGTTGTATTGTGTTTGTCCTTTCACCCCCTATCATATTGTGTCATCCTTACAGTTACCATACACGCAATAGAGTAATGACCTAGAAGTTGATGCGACCTTAAAAAAAAAAAAAAAAAAAAAAAAAAAAAAAAAAAAAAAACCAACAACAACATTAGCTGCCGGTTTGGTTGGCCGAGATAGCCAGATAGCGAAGGAACTGTACTTGTGATCAATGGTCGAAAGCTTGAATCCTTCACCTAGCTTAGGTTGTCATTCTTCCTTCGTGAGTGTAGAGGAACTCGCGTTCTGCTATTAGAACCGAGTTGCTCGCAAGAGTCTGTTTCAATCGAGATGTAACCTTTTGGGGTCTGAAGGGTAATTGGCTTCGGTTGCAAATGGCATTAATAAAACAATTAATTAGCTGATGGTGTCATTTTTTTGAAAATCTTCTCTGACCGGAAAGTGCGTCATTTGCTGATAGACTTATCTAATTTAAATCCCGTCTTGCAGCGGAAGTGATTAATCCCTATATCAGTTGGCTTCCCTTTTTTTTGCTACAGTGGTTTTTCAGAGGAAATATGAAGAATTATTACGAAATTCACGGCAGGGAAATTAACATTTCCGAATTAACATACAGCTGTAATACCCACCTGTGACAAAGAGAGAAACGTAAAAAGCGTAGTGGCATTTATTACAAGTTTCATTTGGTCACATTGCATTTTTGAACGAGACCACCAGCAATAATTTGCTTGCATTAAATATCTCCATGCAACCAAAAACAGCTTGGGATTTAATTCAAACTGAAGATAAGGGATAAGACTACGCCTTTTCTTATCCAAAAATATATTTTGAATTCCAGAAAAAATATAGTATGCTAGATGTACGAGTACTTCTGCCTTCTACAGGAGTTAGAATGGTTTCAATAATTCATTTGTGAATGTTGAATGTTTTAAACATTATTTTAAGAAACGTATCCGAAAGGTGCGTAAGACTTTGTCAGAATAACGAGGACAATTTACGAGAGTTTGAGAGTATAAAATGTCAGTTTTGTGTTTTTTGAGTTACATGTTGAAAAAAGCATTTTACTTTGTATTTGCCATGCATTTAGTTGATATTAATTACCCGTGGGAAGCAACAGCAAAAATTCTGCTGTCGAGTATGTGAAAAATGAGGTCCTGGAGCACCCCAAATTGGCTGTTCTGACACGGAACACGTGAATTCTAGTGTTTCTTTCTTCCTAGTCGCATGGCGTCAGCAGGGTTGTAAAGTGTGATGCAGTGAATATGCGAATTCAGTCTGTAAGTACAGTATGAGAATAGGTGGAATAACTCAACCAAATATTTCATTTTTTAGTCAAAATCGAAACTTTTTCATTGTTTTTGATTTTTTTCTGGATATCTAAGAAAACCATTGACATCTTTCTCGTGGATACAGGTTGCTTAGTCTTCCGCCAATGCATGTGTGAATTCGAAATTAGTAATATGGAATCTTAGTTATTGGAATCTGGTAACATTTTTTGAGTTTTATCTTTCTGTCGATAACAGAATTCATGAAGAAATTACGTAGATTCTTCGTTTAAAAATTACTTATTAGTCATTGTAACTTCAAGAGAAAATGAACTTAAATTTATGAACATATATTACGATAACATTTTTGTAATATGTTGGTCTTCACCTCGTGGGTTTAGAAAGAGCCTCTTTAAACGATTTGTTTTTATTCAAGACGTTTCCCCGAGACGTGTTATGAACTCTGAGCTGGGTGTTGATTGCGAATCGTGTGGATGTCGGAGTGAGATGAAATGTTGAGACTTGTTCGCAAGTAGGAATGATGACGTTACATAAGTTGGATGCATGCGTCCATTCATTCACCTGTAAGAACACGTTCCCTGTTTCATTTTAGTAGCCTGCGTGCCACGCAAAATGATGAAAAAAGATTGCTGCGGAGGAAGTACAAGAAATGTTTGGGCATGACTTGAAACTACCTTATTCAAATATTAACCTGCCCAAGCATTCTTATTCATATTTTGAAGTTGGGGAAGCCGTATTTTATGCGCGGTTTCCGTGACAATGACTGTTCCCTAACATTTTTTGTGGTTACATGAGCTTATAAGAGTATTTCTATACTCTTATTTGTAGGGCATTTTTTTCTTGGTGCATTTTAGCAAACACATTAGATCTATCCTCATGATATTCTGTCATGCTGTTGCAGTGAAAACAAGATACTAGACATTTGACATTTTTGTTTTAATAAACATTAAGTTACCCACCACATTTTATGGAAATGGTTATTTGAAATTTCAGGTATCCATTATTGAGTAATAAAATGTTGTTCCATTGGGCAAGCAATTTTCCTTATCCGCACAATAAACAGCTTGACTGAAATGCGACAAGCAAAAACTTATAAGATGTTAAAATTCATATTTGCAAATTATTCACAATTATTTGTTGCTATTATTTAACTCTTAAGTACCGTTTCAGCTCATTGTATTTAAAACCGTCTGTTTTATCCTGGACTGTCAGTACACTTATTGATTTACAGTAGTTTATAAATATTCCGAAAAGGAACATATGTAAAAAGAGAACAGTATGACAAAATTCGAATATCATGTCTTACCGTTTCTGTATCTACCATCATGCAAGTTGGAATTCCATTCAGAACCCCTGCTATGAATGATTGTTATTTCAATCATTCAAGAGACGCAAAAGTTCTCAATGAATGAGTTGTGTCGTGAATTCCATTCACGGCGAATCGAATGGCAGCCAATGGGGCCGAGCGGGCAATAGCGAGCTTGAAGACCACCGGTCTTCGCGGTCTGCGGCTTTGGACATCCGCTCTTGCCGCAAGAGGCGAGCTGCTTACCTTCGAGGGGGAGGCTGTGCGGGGACGACACTAGCGGATGTCGACGGCGGCGGCGGTGGTGGCGGTGGCGGCGGCAGCGGCGAGATCGAGAGGCGGGAGCGGCGTCGGGGCCCGGCAGAGAGGAGGTGGCGCCGGCGGTCGTTTACGCACGGGGACCCGGCCGGCGCACCTCTTGCATTTATACCGGAGGTGGCGCTGGCGGCGGCGGCGGCGGTGGCGGTCGCTCTTCTCCCTACCCCCCGCCGCCGCAAACACCACCATCCTGCGCGGCCCCCGCCGCGCCCCGTGTAGCCCATGGGTGCTCGCGCGCGCCCTGCCCCGCCCCCGCGGCCGCCGGTGGCGGCGGCGGCGCGGGCCGCCGCCCACGCGCTCTCAGTCGCCGTCAGCCCGCCCCGCCGTGCGGACGCGCGCGCCCTACCCGCGCCTTCCGCCCTTCGCGGCTGCGTCGGGCGGACCGAGGCGGCGTCCGAGTTCCAAACATACCTGCGTCGTCTTCGCGATTGTTCACACTTACTTACGCACGTGGAACTTTCTTGCTGTGTAACATTGGGTGCATTTTAATGTAATTTTGTTAACTTGGGTTACTAATTATCCAGAATTTTGTTTTTATTACACTTTACTTTGTCTGGTAATCGCGTTTTCTTTCCGATGTGTCGTGCAATGGCATGGAAACTTCTAGAGAAGTGGAATGCATTTTTACTTTCGAAAAAATATATCCTATTTGAACGAAAAGTGAAGACGTTTCAGTGATTACACGCGTGATTAGGGTTTGCCAGGGCAGCGATAAGCTACCCCGTGGATGTTTGCGGCCGAGGGTTTGTGATCATTGGCTTTACCCTGGGGCGGGGCGGGGCGTGGCGGGGCGTGCACGCGTGCGGGGCGAAGCGGCGCGGTTTGGCGTGCGCGCGGGCGCCCGGGCCCTGTCAACGGGAACTCCTTAGCGCGCTCCGCGGCCGTGCGCGTGCCGCGTGAGGCTGCCGGTGGGCGCGCGTGAGGCACGCGTGGCCCTGGCACGCGTGCGGCTCTCCGGCGGCGTTCAGCGGGGCACTGCGCGACTGGGCGGTGCGTCACCGCTCCGCGCCGCGGCGCTCGCTTTGCTCAACCGTGCGGCTGTTTGGTTCACTTTCTCGTTTACCGCGTACGTGGGAAATTCTGCATAAACCTGTTATGTAAAGCTGAAATAAATCATTGTTAAAATTTTGTAGGAAGTATTAGTTTTGGAGGTATCGAAACCTCAAAGATGTTTTTGCTTTTTTAAGAATGTCTGACTATGTGTCTGTGAATATTAGCGCCAAAACCATACAAAGTATACTTATCAAGATTCCAATTGATGTAGCAAACGTCGAGATCCAGCGAGTTTTTATTTTATTTTTGTTTTTGTGGGCGGAAGACTTTACAGGAAGCGTGACGAAATTTTAAGAACAATCTAGCACCACTAGTTTCTAAATATTACGTACAGTTTTTACGTAATGTAATCAAATACTCAAAATTGTCAACAAATACGTAAGCAAAGCTGTATCGAATGGTGCTCCCATTTTTTATTTTAACTTTTTTAAATAATAGAGCACAATAACGAAATTTCTAAGGTAGGAGGGACATTCTCATTTCAACTATTGAATTATAAAAAATCCATGTAGTTTTTACGAAAACTCGTGGTATTCGGTTCTCTCCGACTTCTGTAGCGGTCGAGTGCCTTCAGTGTAAACTCGTGGATCTACACGCTGACGCTAACATTAACATGCGCTTACGTTAACATCTCAATTAGAACAGAAATCATTGGGGATCGGGAACACGCGGGGCGCCTTTGTGGGGTTAATAGGGCAACCCCAAGTGAAGTAATCCGTCGCAGCTGCAATGCAGTTCAAATATGTGAAGATTTCCGGATTTGGTATTTTGATGTTACGTATATGTTATATTGATGAAGTATGTGCTGTTCTTCTATAAGTTATATCTTGTAGAATGTCTCACAAACGTTATGGCCTCGCGGCACACTCTTTTGCCGTAGCAAAGCGTACAGTGGTAGGGCTTGGAAGATATTATCAAGAATTTTCTGTATGTATAGAAATACAACTTATTCTGTTTATATGTTATAGATGATATTTTTCTACGTCAGTTTGTAATACAGTTGTGTAGCCGTAGAGTGACGTTATACATAAATACGAACACTTTCTTTTTGTGGCACACCAGCACTTACTATTTTGCCTTCGCCTACTGGTTAGGGAAGCAAGTATCTCTCGCAATCTTTAACAAATATTCTGTTATTCCAATATTGCTCCAGCATTCTCCTGAAATCGTCAAGGTAACCTCGATTCACTTCGGCCTAAGAATTCGATTTTAGAAGAACTTTATTTCACCTACACGTTATAAAACTCATTATCGACATGACCATATACAAATAAAAGATAATGATCACCTCAAAAAGATAAAGATCACCTCAATGTAAATCGAATATTAGTAATTTCTGGCATCTAGGAACAATGTTTTTGTCTAAGTCATATTGATCCATAAGTTATTCCAGGCACGTAAATGGTTAAGGTCATTGTCCCGTAAGTGTAGTGCATGCTTTTATCGCGAGAGATAGCGGTGATCTTCCTCCATTGGATGGCGATATCCCGCGCCGACCTACACGTCGCGACGCGTCGTCTCGCGAAGGTTTCCCGAACCAGGTATCTCCCACCAGCATTGCACCGCTTTAGCCGGAATCCACTCTTAAGTTCCCGACGTGTGTGGTAGTGTAGTGTATGTGTGTGCGTGTATGTATGTAAGGGGTGAGGATGGGCAAGGAAGAGGAAAAAAGATCGTGCGCGGCCCGTGCCTCGTTTGTTAGGTTACTGCTCCGACATTTGCCTGGTGTTCATCGGAGCAACTACAGAAAACTACCGACCGGAGCAGCCGACCGATAGACTTCTCCTCCAGACAGCGACTGAATTCGACCTAGCTATCTAGCTAGTGACGAAAATCTGGCCACCATCGGGATTAGAAATATAGGACCTCCCGGTAAGAAGCAATGCAGAGACGTTAGTTGATTCCCTGAGACAGCTAATGTGATATAAGTCATGTTTACTACCATTTTGGACGACGGCGTAGCCTCCGGTATTCCAGCTGAAATGCGGATGTCCTTTCTTTCTTCGATCAGGTAGGCCTTTGCTATGGATTTTTAAAGTAAACTTTTCTCTTGTTGTTACCTCACTCGTTTCTTCTTTTGATCAACCGTATTTGCTTCTACTTCTGTCCTTCGCTTTATCTTTCGTTTCTAATATGTTCAAGTCAAAGCTGCCCAGAGCTTCATCGAGCTTTTTCCAAAAATGTATTTTTACATTTCCAGGGAACCGAAAAAAACACCAACAACTAAATGTTCCTCTTGAATTATTTATAGGATTTCTCAAAATGTATTTACATGGTTTAATTTTCCTTCATTAAGATGTTTATTTACGGAGAATATTACGAAAGTTTAAACACTGTAGTTAATGGGAATAATTATTTATCATATTTTTCAAACATTCAAGTAGTATCTCTACTTCCAAGCCTCTTCCCCTTCTTTCACTTGTCTTTCTTCACTTCAGAGCACTTTCTCCTGAATCTTTCTTCAAATATTCAGTTTTACCTCCTTGCGCTGCTCAGCAGTACTCTACAAGCTCTGCTGGAGCCGAGTTGGATCTCCCGCCAATCACTGTCAAATGTGTGGTGGATAGAGCGTGCGCTCAGCGGGATTTCTTGAGGTCCTCCCATTTCGATTTCTTAAGTTACATTCCTTGTTCGGAGGCTGCGGCGGCTAGCTTGCGTGCATGGAACCACACTGCGGTGCAGTGACATCCGTTGTTGCCCACAGCTGAGAAACTTTGAGGAATTCGATAGCATGTCATTGCTTCACGAAGCCCTACGCCATTTTCCCCGGGGGCCTGTGCATTGCTTATTTGCCTACATGTCTAAAAAGTTTCCATTGTGATAAATAGTTTTTGTCTTTTATTCCGAGGATTCCCTCCGACGGCCCCCTTACTTTAATTTTTCATTGAAGTTTATAATAGAATTAATAAAATTTAAATTAAATAGTCCATTTCGCGTGTTATATGTACGTTATTTTATTGAATGGAAGTAAAGTCCATGGAAGCAAATTCCATTATGTGTTGTACGCCTTTATTAAAGAACCAGTAATAACCATCAACATTTTTTTAAAGTTTATTAATTTTTTTCATTCTTTATAATATTTTGTGACTTTATGCCACTGCTTTCTGTACTATTTTATACTCGTTCACAATAATATATTTTGTAACAGGATTGTAAGTTGTTTTTTTTAAGTTTCCTCAATTTCGTTTTCCCTCTTTTAAAAATGAAATTTTCTCCCTTAGTAAACTGTTTACTCGGACAATTAGTTCAAATCGAAGATTAGTAGTATTTAATATTCTGATTTGAGACCGTTTTCTCTCTCAAATAATGTTACACAATTACTTACAAAAGACTTGGTAGTCGTATTCACATCGTTTTCACATCATCACATTCATTGTATTTTACGGAACTCGAAATGTTTCTTCAGGTTTAACTGAAAATGGAGGGGGTTATTCTAATGTTCTCTTGCTCTTTTCTTAAAATTAAAGAGACTGTTAAGAAAGCTTCCGTTGAAATTGATTTGAGACACCATTGACTTTTTTATTCAGGCTCCATTGGGAGTACGTGAGTTAAAGGCCTTCAAATTCCATCGAACATTCTGCAAACATGGTACTACAAAATAGCACAGACAAGTTTTATATTCTGTAGCTTTTCCGTTTTGCCCCACCCTCTTCCGATCTGCAGTTTATCGGCAGCAAAAAAACCTACCTGTCCGTCACGCTGCACTTACCGCTCCTCCGTTGATAGTGAAGAGCACCTTCGCGTTTCTACAGTAGCTCTGACTTGGAAGTCCCAGGTTCGAGTCCCCACGGCAAGATTTTTGACACTAGCCAGAAAAGTATCTCGCAATCAGCCATTGTCTGGAGGAGATTGGAGGAGAAATCTAGCTGCCAGCTGCTCTGATCGGTAGTTTTCCATGGTTTCTCCGAGCAACACCAGGCGAATGCCGGAGCAATGTGCCGTAACAAGCGGGACATTTCTCAGGAGTCCACCTAGGAACTTGGAGCTTATCCTGTCTGTAGTGGTGCTCCGCGGGTTGTGGTTGTGGAAAGTTCCTGCAAGCCGACGTAGTCGGCGCCTGATCTCGCAGCCAGCAGTGGAAGATCACAACATCCCACGATAAAAAACACTCACTACACGTATGGGACTAATGACCTTGGCCGTTGAAGCGCCCGGAATCACTTATCAATCGCAACTTAGCGTTTCCCGAACTAGCCTTATCTCGGTAATCAAGGTTTTGCACCTTTATTCATTTTTCCATCGTATCCCCTGGACCCATTTAGGTGCTTTTACGATTGTTCAGAGTGTAGGAAGCCAGTTCCTACACAGCCGATTGCACACATATGTCACACTCAGTCGCCTGTCTGATCTACAGATTGTAGAAAGGTTAGGGTACAGATGTACCCTACATACTCGAAGTACCCCTCCACAACTCAAACACACCTTAAATATTGTTTGAAGAACGCGACCTTACTAAAAATTTGGGATTATTTGAGTGCATATTTATTTTATTTTTTAATTTTGAATATTGAATGTTACATTGTCTTAAACTAGTGAATCACAAAAGGCTCCAAGCTTATTTTTATTGTAGGCACTGGGTGGACTGAGAACAGCTAAAGGAAGTTAAGTTTATATTTGTGTTATTTAATAATTCCATTTTGACAGTTCGGATCAAAAAACGGGAAATAAAATATATAATGAAAATGTTCGTACGAAATAGAAACGCAAAGAGTGTGTGTTGTCTATTTGGTCGTGCAGAGAGATTATGCTTTCTTTTATAGCTGCGCTAACGATATAACTGTATACTGAGGTAAGATCGTGCGTAGATCGAGACATTAACGTGGCGGAAGATTATTACAAATTTGAACTTGCGACAATGTCGCAGGCGTCATTCACTTACGGGTTTTCCGGGTGAAGCCAGAGGGCTATGAAAGCTTACTCCTCGAGTTAGCAATTACGTGATATAACGACATTATATAATATTCGAGCTAAACTGCGAACTTACTGAAATTGAATGGGGCTTCTCTTAACCTTTTAACCAGTTTCACAGGAAGGGTACATTGAGAGGAGGCGATTCGGTTGGTTAAGTGGGCTAAAGTATGAAGTAGAGCAAAAGTTCTTTCAAGGCATTCATTCACATTTTTTTTATGCCAATCTCTGTGAACTACAACGGGCGCTCCTACCGAAAGGCGTATACCAGTGCATCTGGCTGATCATTTCCTACGGCGCAGAAAGCAAACGGTTGAATAATGATTTCTGATCTCGACGATTATTGTGAGAAAGGAAACAAATAACTTTTATTACCTCAATGTACTTAACACAAAGAGAAATGTTTACCAATTAGACTAAATGTATTTACACGAGAATGTGGCGCATATTATAGAGATGTGAGGATGTGAGGTATTTGTAATGTTGAAAGGTCAAAGTTACATGACTAGAGCTAATTCGAATGTGGATTCGTTGGATCTTTCGAAAATGTCGGCGGAATACTAGTTAATCGATTGTTTGAGAAAAGATGACGGCCCTTTCCTTTCAACCACGCAATTTTTATTACGTTCTCACTACTGCTTACGCAGTAAAGAGAAAGAATTGTAATGCTGCGGGGGAAAACAACGAATTTTCGATAGAAAGCCTTTTATTGTCGTTTTATAACGAAAAGGTGTCTATATGCAGTAAATTACTTCCACTGACACGTTGTGCTGTCAGAATCAATGTTTTGTGGATGTTTGATACCAAAAAATCGATTGATGGCAAAACGTCCGTCTGGTCGTCCGATTGTGAACAATGATAGTGGCTAAACCATAAGAAGGATTTTCACCAAAATTGATATTCTGTAATCTATCTGGCAGATTTCGTTGCCCATTGAATTTGAAACCGATATTTAAATTTTTGGGGAACTTGACATGAATCCCGGGGTCATTTTCAAAATTTTCGAATAGAGTGTCCATATTTTTTTAATTACAATTTGACCTCAAATAACACAAAGAACACTTAAGAGAATGGTGTATGTTTCATTTTCGTTGAAATCCCTGATTTTTCGAAAATCGCAAAAGTTCATAGTTTTTGTGCATCTTCCTGCAACTACAAATACCAAGTCATACTTTTTTCTTAGTAAAATATATTCATCAAACAGATCTACAAATAGCGTCTGGTTCAGTTTTCGAAAATATGAATATTTCTTGCGCAATTTTGCAAATACGTAAGCAATTCTTAAATTTTGGTGAATTAATTTCTCAAAATCTGCTGCAATGTTTTTCATTCTTTTTTCGGCGTATGTAACAAGGAATGGCAGAAGAAATGTATTTTCGGAGCACTCTGTATTTTCAAGAATTGCAACAAAAACAATCGAAATTGTAAATTCGGAATTCCTGCGCTTCGTTTGAGCCGCTGTCAGTTCGCAAAATGGCTACATGGCGATTTCAAATTATATTCGGCGTTGCCTCGTATGATGTAGATGTAATTCTTAAGAAAGGAAATAGATTTAAAGAAAGTAATATATTTTACGTAGAACTACGAAATTTATTTATTTTAGTTTACGACGTTTTATCGCTGATTTTGGAATTCAAAAATTGTTAGCTCACTTCGATGAAAGCATGTGTGAAATAATACTACTTTTTCTGTGTAATGTGCTGCTTTCATTTGTATAGATTTTACTACTGTTCCGGAGTATCGAAATAAACACCAATATGTTCCTTAGGCGCATTGTTTGAATTGGACTTTTCAAGTTATAACTGAGTTTTTAGTATGGCAGAAATTACAATATTTCAATATCATGGAACTATTACCATTAACGCGCGAAAGTATGTGCTGTTGTAGCATTACAGCTTGTTTGGAAAATCACTTATTTTCGGCGAAGACAGGCGTCGACTTTCATAATGGCGATGATTGATATAGTTTTTTAATTTCATTTTCTATAGGCTGAATGGATGGCAGCAAGAGTGTTATATAAGCATAAATATCCAGAACTAATTTGAAATGAAATGTTATATATAATATTAGTATATATATATATATATATATATATATATATATATATATATATATATATATATATACTAATTAGTATATTACATACTAACAAAGTCTATCCGGTTCGCTTTATAATTCGGTTCGCAGATGTCCATAAGATGCCCTGCCGTTTTTTATAACAAATAAATTACTGGCTTATGTAATTTATTACAAAACAATATTAAGCAAACCAGACAATGTATATCACGTTTCAGTGGTTAAAAAAAAGTGTTTCCCAACGCCTCGTAAGTTTCGGACGACATATTAATATTTTGTGCAGTGCTTCTCATATAATTGTCTCGAACCATCGTCCACGTGTTTTGCCTTGTGACGCGTCTATTAGAGCGTGTCTGCTAAAGATACCTGCCGCGCGAGGGCGTGTGGTTCGGCGGGGCGCTGGCGCCCACGCGGCGGACGGACTCGAGGCAGAGGGCGCCCGGACGTCCAGAGGCGCAGTCTGAATATTCTTGCTAGATGATATAAACGTCATTTCCCCAAAATTAAATGTCAGTATACTACATTTATTGCGTTTTTGTGTCTAAAAAAGTTCAAGAAGTAGATTATTGTTCTCTATTCGTATCTTACCAATCTCTCAATGTACATGCGGTATATTGTTGCATTTTTGTAAAGCTTTTCTTAATGAATTGGCTCTCGAAACAAATTGTTTTCAAGGTAAAAATAGTTCTTTTGTATTCGCAGGAAGAATGTTTTTTTCCTATTTCCCCTATTTTTCCGGTTATATTGTGTTCCTTGTTTTCTTTCCCTCTTCTTTCATTTCAATTTCTTTTCTTACCGCTTCGTCGCTTTCTCCTTTCTTTTCCCCTTCTTTTTTTCTCTCTTCTATCCCCTCACCCGTTTCGTTGAACAACATTCCTAATGGGTTGGTGATTGCCAAGTTCGGTGATCAGATTTTTGTTTCTTGGGTAATGAAGAAATGATTAATAATTTCTTATTAAATTCCCATTTTGTTTACTTTTACCTGTCACGCCGCAATCAAGGAATGAAAACGTACACGCCTTTTGAACCCACCAAACGAACTCAGAGCGGTTACTTCTGCATCTGTTCCCTCTGTGTTGGCGTAAAGTAGCTAAATACCACGCACGTGTTCTTCGCATATGCATGATCAGATTTCTTCATCTGATTGTGAACTTCTGATTCAATGAACCCGTCTGGATGTAGTGGTTATTTAAAATTCGAATTTCAAAAACAAATCAATAAAGGAAGAATCCATTATTTAAATATTAAATATGTATTACATTTATATTTTCAGCTATTTATTTAGTTTTTTAAAATGGTAATTCAATAAAGGAATGGATTTTAGAGTTGAGTATTTTATCGTTATTGTAGCGAAATTTATGTCTGTTAGTGTTACTCGTAAACGTTTTGGCATTCCCTTACTTCGGGTCATGCGTAGACTGTTTAAATTTCTCAACACATTTTTTGATTTGGGCGGTTTCGTATAACGGGAACTGTGTGAAGAAATGGAGACCTTTTCCGTATATTATTTCGACTTTATTTCAGTCGTAGAAATTGCAATTTAACTAAAACTCAGCAATGACTAATTATAGGTTAATTTTGCAAGTGGATTATACAGTATTATTCTCTTCTTTTTTTCTTAGTCTTCTAGCATCTGAAATATCTCTGAAGAGCAACCGATTACTCCGTAAATAATTCCTCAGAAATACTATTGTTTTAAGCAGCTGCAACAGCATCACTGTTCATAATGGGGACAGTGCGACTCCGTATTCATTTTACTGCAACTATTACTTACAGAACGAAAGTATGTTGTTTTATATTCTTTATTGAAACAGAAAGCTCGTGTGTTGCGGAAAGTGCTGTAAACAGTTAGGTTTAGCTCACTCTACCATTCCCCAGTGTTACTCTCGGTTGTTACAAACTTACGGCCGCTTAGAGCGTCCTGACTATATATTCATACTCATTGAAATCAATAGCTGTTTACAAAAACAATGGAAGTCAATTTAGCGATTTTATTCATCAACCACCGACCACACAGAACGGTTGTTCTTGTGAGTAGAACGTGGATTGGATTTCTCCAGTGTTACTGGAGAGATCAATAGTTTTATTTTACTTCCTGGAAGCAAAGCACGAAAATGTAGAATAGAGCGTGGCAGTCTGCTTTTGGATCCCAAATGTTAAAAGTATTTCGGCGTATTTCTTTAATGTTAAATATAAATTATTTTACATTTTCTGGCTGTTCACATTTGCTTATATTGCAGAAGTAAATTTTGGATATTAAAGTTAATTTAAATATTCGCAAAACTACTTGTTTTGGACAACATTCATTGTGGGAATGAATTTTCAATAAATGGATTTTCAATAGGAGGCACGCTTGTTGAGCAATTGGGAAGGCGTCCGAGGACGTTAAATAATTTCAACTGCATTGAAACACATAGTTTACGTAAAATATTGTATTTTGCGTACTCCTACTCTTTTATCTCCCTATATCAATCTCAATGGCAGATTAAGTCACCAAAAATACCCTTAATAATACAGAATGTCACACATAAGTTTTGTTAAAATTGTCAGTCATTTTCCTCTGAGTTTACGTAAGTGAATTGAATATTACGGAACGTCTAGTGATTAGCTGGAAGTCATAATCCTATAGGAGTATTCATGGGATCGTAGTTGTAATATAAGTTATACGATAGAAACATACTTTAAATACATAACATGGCCATAACGGTTGACATGCCTCATAAAAATCAATAGTTTATGCGCATCACTTAAACATAAGCGGAACCGGCTATTGTCACGTGACACCGAGAACACCAATTACGACTTCGTGTAGACACAAGCGTTAACCGGGCCCGGTTCGGTAAGCTCCGTTACCGTGCACGGTCCGCTTACGGTTTGATCGACGGTTATACTCTGGGGTTCTATATAGCACATATACTGTTTTGGGTACACTAAGAACGCGGATAAAGGCTAACAGCGGTTTTCTGTAAAACATGGATTTGTGCCATTGAAGGAAGTGTTGGCTTTTACTATGTGCGGGGATGGAAGTCGGTGAGGAGGAATATTGAAATTCTTGTGGTTTCGCAAACGGGGAAACCCTTTAAAATAAGAAGCAATTCAACTTTCCAAATTTTACAGACATTATAAATCCAGGTCGATTTGGTTCTACAATCGAGCAGAAATGCGTTTTTTACATTGTCCTTAACAATATTCCTAAATGCACATGCTTCAATTAATTCTTCCGTAGCAGGAAACATCACATACAGAGAGTAAAACCAAGTGAACACCTGGCCTTGCTTCGCAAATCGCTTCTCGGCGTTGTTTTCTCGGAAACATGATTACGATGTAAATACTCGAAGAACTAAATCGAAACCATAGTAAACAAAATGAAAAAATTGATAAACGAAATCAGAAAGGCGCTGAACTTATGTGAATCTTAATACTGTTGCTATCAGATGTCCGCACCTTATAAGTGTAAGCGTTGAGCAAAAACTCTTTATTTGAGCTTCAGTCGCAAGATTCCACGTTACGTTAATTGAAATCATTAACGGTAGCTGTTTCCGTTAAGCGCAAAATCTCTCTAGCCAGAAACATAATAGGACGTACCAGTGGCGTGTGCGCTGGGGGGCGTGGTGTGGGCCGTGGCCGGCGCAGCACCGCAGCCGCAGAGGCCCTCGCAGCCAGGCGGCCCGCCCGCCCTCGCCCTCGTCCTCGCCCTCGCGCCGTGGCTCCTCATGCCTCCTGGTTGCTGCTACGTCGCCTGTGGAAACCTCGGGGATGGCGATGGCCGGCCAAGTGAAGTCTTCGTAGGCTTAAGGGGTGTTCTCTTCGAACACGCTCGTCGTTTTGTCTGAGGAACAGAGAGAGAAATAATAAAAATGAAATTCTAACATAAGTTACGTATGAGTTCTTGCGTATGATGCGTTTTTACCACATGTTTTATGTGAAAATTGAGCAATTGTCGTTTCTTTAATTCTAATTATTAATAAATAGAAAGTGTAGTATTCTGAATAGAATCGTACTTGATCGAAATAGTAGTGATGTGGTAGTAACACGATATCGGTTGTTATTTGGGGGGCGGGGTGGAATGAAGTCTGCCTATGTGATTCTCATTTAAATGTGAAAAAAACAACAACTGAGGATAACGTCACAATATCGTATGTTGAAATCGGTTTCAAAATTCAATTTCTGCGTACGAACTTCCTGGGTGAGGGTGGGCGATCATTCGAGTTTCATTTCATTTGGTTGGTTATTCAGTTCAGTCGCTGAAGCAGTAATGTGAAAAATGCAGCCGCGCGGTGGCGCTGTGCAACGGCAGCGAGCAGGTAGTGCAGTCGCCGTGGTTAGCGGCTGCGCTCCTTTTCGATCCTGCGCGAGGAATAAATGCGGGGCCTCTCGGGGCCGCTTAGCGGCCGGGGCCGTTCGCTGCGCTAGCGGGCGCGCGCCCCCTGCCGCTCCCCCAGGTGCGCTCCTGCGCCCAACACTCTTAGTTGCTCGTCCTCTACTTTTCCTTATTTTTCTTTTCTCTTTTGCGTCACCCGTCTAAGCTTCGCTTCCCGTTTCTCGTACTTATTCTTCCTTGCTGCTTCCTTCCTTATCCAGTTCATTCTTTGTCGTCCGCTTTCTTTTTCCTCTCGTGTGTTCCTACTACGTACTCTCGTCTCTTCCTACTACTGTCTTCCTACTACTGTCCCGTCTGTTGCTACCTCCTCATCAGGCCTATTCCTACCTCGTGTCCTCTCGTCTGTTCCTACGACCTTTCATCTCGCCTGTTCTCACCACATCTTGTCTCTTCCTTTATCTCCTGTCGTGTTGCCTGTTCCTTCATCATCTCTTCTCTCGTCTGTTACTACCCTCACTCCTCTACTATCGTGTGTTCCTTTACCCTTCCCTCTTCTCTCGTCTCGCCTCGTCTGTTCTTTCATCTCCTCTCCACTCTTCCTACATCTTCTGATCTCTTGTCTCTTCCTCTCGTCACTTCCTTCCTCGTCTCATCTGTTCCTTCCTGCTCCTCCACTCTTCTTTCAACTCCTCCACTTTTCATTCCTCCGTTCATCTGATCTTTCTATATGAAGTCTTCTCTCTTCTCCTGACTTCTCGCTCTCTCTTTTTCTTTGTTTCTTTTCAACGACGATTTGGAACCTTACGTTACTTGATACGGGAACGTCGTTTCATTAAAACAAAGTGTTACTGTAATCATGGATTCCATACGTTTCTATTTTACTTTCCTGTATACGTACGTATATACGGAGTAATATACATAGTATAGGGAAATGATATGTAATGCTGCGGGAAATCGATTTCGAGATTTCTACGGGAATACACGTTTTGGGGTCCCCTGATACCGTTTTTTTCAAAAGTACGTCCATCTGGTGTATTGGAACAACACTAGAGCCTAAACCATGCGTAGGATTTTTTTCCAAATTGAAGAGCTCCTGTCCATTTGGCGTGAGTCAAAGCTCCGCGATTTTGAAAATCATTCATTCGTTTTGGGGGTACCTTACGTGAAAACCCTGGGATATTTTCAAAAATTTCTTTAAATGGATATTCCCCTGTAGATTTGGCTCTACTTGAGACGCTGGGATTTTGAAAAACTTTCTTTTGAATTTGCGGGTACTTTACATGAAGCCCCCTGAAACATTTTCAAACTTTTCTCAAAAATGGCTCAACATTGTTTTAAAGAATATATTAAAATACTCGTATAACGATGTATGTCTGACTTTCACTGTTAACTGAATTTTCGAAAATTGCAAAATATTGATTTTTTTCGGCGTTTTCCTACAACTGCAGAAATAAAAATAGAAGTTTTTCCTTCAAATGAATTTGTTTCTTTACAGTTGATTCTTTTAAAAAGGACACGTTATTGTTTTTGAAAATTTTAGTAGTTTTCGCGCACGATTGCGAGCAATATGTGTAATAATAAAAAATAAGAAAACATTTTCTGAAAATCGGCTCCAAATTTTTTGTTCAAAAGTTTGGTAGGGGTTGTTCTAAATGTACTCTCTAAGATGGCAAAAACGGCGTTTTGCTATATTTTGTTTTTTCAAAAATGTAAACAAAGGTTTGTAGTTGTTTCTCACGTTGTTAGTATTTGCATTAGCGGCGATTTGTTGACATTATTGTTTTCATGAGTACATGTGCTTTCAGTAATATGATATAAATTTCCTCGAAAGCTCAACTTTTCTGTGAAAATGAGCTCAAAATTTCGCATTTTCAGAACCGCTCAAATAGCTCTAAATGTTTTCTTCGAACTTCTCTAAAGATAGTGCTAAATACAGTGTTCAATATGACTTAAAGTTAATTTGGGGTGTATTCTTTTGTTTTTTAAAAAAATACATGTACTTTTTTTTGAAATATCCCTCACGCCTTTAATATGCACATATGTCGATTTCTATACATTATGGCATTTGTGAATGGAAGTGCTTCAAATTACGTACAATGATGTTTTTCGAAAACTCAAACATTTTCTGTGAAAACAAGCTTCAAATTTACAATAACGCTTAATCGCCATTTTCGTAGAAATGGCTCCAAATTTTTCAATGAAAATTGCCCTATAGAACAAGGGTATACTCTTTTTTAACATTCTTAAAGTAATAAATCGGTTTTACCTTTAGAACACCGAAAAATGGAGAAAATGTAAAAACAAATGTTTGGGCGGCGATAGATGGCAGCTGGCAAGAATATATGGCAAGACCGAAAAACTAGACCAGAGAAACAAAATTAGATAACTCACTAGTACGAGAAAGTATGCTCCATTCTGTAGCACTACTAGTTACTAATTAAGAGAGCTTACCATCTGTAGGGATGGTAATATTGGGATTTCTTCCCAGCCATCCATTCCTAGTATTCGGCGTTATTTAAACCATTTACTTAGTAATTTGATCTTTTCCTCCTGTGATTTCGATTTCTTCACTCTTCGTTCCCATAATTTTCGCGTTTTCATGGGGTAGATCTTCTGCCCTTTCCATTTCGCAGCCCACCTACTCTCTCTTGTGCGCCCGCCCACTTCGGGAGTTAATTCGGCGACTGCAGCCCGCTGTTCCTGGAACTCAGAGTCGTCGCTGCAAATCCGTTCCGCCGGCTGGCTGCCTGTGCCCGCGTTGGCCACGTCCGGGGACCTCCTCCTGCCACCTGCCTAGCGTTCCCTTGCGAGTTCGCTCCAGCACGGCTAACACCTCACCTCGATTTTGGGTCGTCTTTCTCTCTCTGGGAAGGTAACTAGTGGTATTCTCTTCTCTCTTTTTTTTTTTTTACTCTCGCGTTTTTACTTACGGAGTAAAGAGGTGTTGTAATGCTGCAGCGAAAAGTGCTGATTTTTCGACAAAAAATTGTACTTTGGGTACCTGATCTCGAAAAGGTGGATACATCTTACTGTATTAAATTACGAGTATTTCTTCTGTACAGAAGACAGAAGAGTTTTGTTGGAGTGTAGACAGTTTGAGTATACAGAATCCATATCCCTGATGCCGAGAAATTGATATACGACAAAAGTTCTTTCTATGGACACTAGTGCGTGAACATTCTGACATTTTTCTCAAAAATTGACATTTCCCTATCGATCAGACCTAACACGAGGCTTTGCGAATTTCAGATTTTGATTTTGGGGGGTACCTTAAATGACGCTTTTGCAATATTTTAATTTCATTTTCAGAAATTATTCCAATTTTTTTAAAACATTTTTTCTCGGATAGAGTAAAATTCTGCATGTTTCATTTTTTGTTGAACTGTCTGAGTTTTTGAAAATTGCTAAAGTTCAACACGTTTTATGTGTCCACCGCAATATTGAAGATAAGAGTTTTTTCCGTGATATAATATTTTCTTTTGAATTAGATATTTATAAAGTTGCTTTTTGCAAGTTAAAAGTAATTTTGAGCGTCCCTTACAAATAATGCGAGAAAGAGTCTGCCTCTGAGGCTAACTTTTCTAATTATTGCATGGATGATAGAAAATACCGAATTCTCTGCGCGTGTCCTTTACTTCTTTAAAGACCGTATTATCAGTATGTTTTTTCAGGTGAATTGTGTTAATAATTCGATGAGTATAGTTTCTCACAAATTATTAAAAATGTATTATTAAAGAAATTATTATTAAAAAATACTTTAAAATTTTCAATGATTTTAATTACTATAATATATTTTGATTCTCCATTTTATCTTTGCAATTAATGTACGAAATTTGTTCCTTTAATATTTAAAATTATTCTCTTAAAGCGATATTAGATCATATCAGGAACATTTTTTGAGCTTGGAGATCACAAGAAAAAGTAAGAGATCTATTTAACGTCGCATAATCTATTTTTGTATCCTAATGAGCGAACGTATCTTGATGGTTGTAAAACGAAAAGTGAAAAAGCTCAAATAGTTAATCCTTTTATCGACTATTTGAAATAAGTATAGTGCAACGAAATAACGTAATAGTGTGCAGGTCGAAGACTTTTCTTTGACCAGTTTTTGCCGTGAAAAGAATTTAGCATCATAGTGCCAATTTAATCAGCAGAGTACAAAATAAAGTGTTTTCGTATCCTGGTAAGAGTACGTGGAGCTATTGGCTTGAGATTGCTGTGCACATTGTTTCAAGTGTCCTAAAGAAGTATTCCACGATATCTGCCACATGTACCGACGCTTATTGTATTAATTCCTTTCTAGAGAATTCAGTTCGCGTATAATCACCTCATTCTATTTGCGAAATTTTCTCTTCCCGAAACGGGGATTCTCATTATCAGATGGTAAAACCAGATTTTTCTGTGGACTACGCGAGCACGAGGCAGAAAGCTTACCCAGAAACAATCGTACGTAAGTATTTAGATTGTTTCTGAATTTGCTTTGCATAATTATCTGTTTCCTGCCAGAATTTAATGTTTCTCAACTATACGAAATGTCTTTGCGGTCGGATTCCAATTTCTGCTTGTTATGGGTAAGCCTGTTAACTCCTTTTGTCATACTACTAATGTATTGTGCTTCTCTCTCTTTGCTCTCTACTCTTTGTAGGGAACCTGAGCGAACAAGAAGTTTCCTTTCGATATCTGCTCATTTTCAAGTGCACTTCAAGTAATTTTCAAGGTCTAAGCTCTAAATCGCATCTAATGAGGCCATCACGTACTCGAATCGTACTGATTTCAACCAATTCAAGTTGGTGGAAGTGTTTGAATTATACTAATAAGTAATAATAGTATGCAAGGGGGAAAGGCTGAAAGCGGTGACGTATATATTGCCGGTGTATACGAAATGTTTCTCAGTCTGTCCTTTTGTGTATGCCATAGAACATATTATTCTGTGAATAAGTGGAGGTCATTTTGTGATTGAATTAAGTATTGTATTAATTATTTTCAGTTGTTAAGACTCCTTGTATCACGAATAATAAAAATCTGAGAATCAACTTTAGCTTTTACGTATTATTTATCCATACGCACTTAACCTGAACTTCTCCGTTATGACAGTTCGGATCACACCGACAACATTGTTTTGCTTCAACAACGTGGCACATCCTAGCTGCTGCTTCGGGTACAACATGTTCGGCCTTTTTTCGCCTCTGCCTTATCTCCCAATTCCGAAATCCGCTAAATAATTTCTGTCCTACTTCCCAGTCCTTCCAAACCCGTCGCATCCACTGCTGCATCGTCGCAACCTTTCTTTCCTTATTCCTCATAAGTTTCGTCCCGTCTCCTGGAGTTCTGCTTTGTCCGGGCGGGACGGCGCCGGGCGGATGCGGGGCGATACGTAGGGGCGACGCTCGGTCGTTTTATGATCATTGCCTAGTACGCCGCCGCCGCCGCCGCAGCAGCACCAGCTGCGTGGACACGAGCCGAAGAGCATTCATTTCCTCCCGAAAATTGCTTGACCCTTCCGAGCTTCGCAGCACCGGAGATTCCGTGCTACTTAGTTTGCGCGTATCGCCTTAATGCGCGGCTGTTATTCTTCACTCGGAGCTACTAATCCCTGGGCGAGTTAATGTGCGCGCGGCGTGGTGGGGGCTACGGTGTACGTGCGAGGATATCGTGTGATGGGTGAAATATTTCGCATTCGAACGTTTCACAGGGATTTCTTCCGGGGGCGCCTACATCACAAGTTCCATTTCACTAGTACGTAGCTTTAGTACCCGTGTCTTCGTGAAAAGCACATAGGCCAATATTGTAGGTCATGTACCACTAGGAGTGGTTTCGGCGTTTTCTTTTTGGGAGTGTGCCGATTTAGTACTTTTTTATTTTAATGGATCTTAAAAGAAGTCCGCGATCGGAAAATTGGGAACTTGGATTCTGTTCGGATGCTTCAAGTAAAATGGAGTTCATCTGGTGAGATTAACGAAAGCTGTGATTGCCGAGGTGCAAATGGTATTGCCTTGTACTGTCTGACTCATTGTTGCGTTGGTACTCGTGAATTTTTAGATTTCGTTACGTTCGTCCTTAATCTTTCAGGAGAAATACAAATATCCTCCTTTTTGGCGCAATTTGATTGAATGCCTAATATGTAATTTCGGACCAATGCAAAGAATCTACATACACTCCTTCACCGCCGCCCGCAGGTGTGGACCGTAAATCTTAAGATTTAAGATCCTTTATACGAACCGAGCGTCTGCCGCGTGTGAATCCGTCGCCACCGCTATGTTCCCCGTTGGGCAACAATAAAGCAGGTAGCAGCGGCGACAGATTTAGAACCGCCCCGAAGCCGGGTAGTTAACCATGGTTTGCCCACGAAAACCTTGTTATATAATCGAAGCAAGGCAGCTTTGCCAGAGGTGTTTGAATGTGTATGGGTTGCTTTAGGGGAAATCAAGTCTGCCGAGGCGCATGCGGAACTTTCGTTGGCCTGATCTCGCCTGCCGTCAGCGGCGGTATCAGAGGGGCTTCCTGGAACGGAGGGTGCCGTATTTCAAAGAGCGCGCGACAGAGAGGGCGGGCCGGCGGGCGGGCCGTCCCAGGGCGCTAATAGCTCCCGGCCTCCGGGCGGGCGCGCGGCGGGGCGCGCGGCGGGGGCGCCCCGCCAGCCGACGCGGCCGGGGGCTACCTGGCTCCAGCGGTGTTACGGCGCGCTGACGTGTCGTGTCTCTTGACTCATTAAGCCAATTAATCCTGCGGTGGGGTAATGAACATCTGACCGGCCTGCCGGACGACCGCGCGACCGCCTCCGCCCCGGCGATTGATCTCGCCGCCCATCACCCCCCTCCCCCCTCCCCCCTCCTTCACGGCGAATGCCCGCGCCCCGCCGCTCCCGCGCCTACGCGGGGCACCGCCCCGAGCTTTCACCCCTAAGCACTGGTTAAGGCCTGTGAATGCCGGGGCTGTCGTTAGTCCCAGTCTCTGTCTTGGCTAATTACTTTGGAACAACACTGGCCCAAACTTATCAAGACGGTCAGTGTGAAAAAAATTGAGATTTCCAAAATTAGTGTCTGATACAAAGTTAAGAACGAAATAATTGAACATGAAATCATTAACAGTTTTAGTTTCATGAGACAAAACTCACAATTATTGGATCTCTTGAGTACAACGCCTCCCGAAAATCAATAACGATTAAATACCCCAACAAATTCTACACCATCGCTCACAGGGAAGAAATCCAATTCGGTCAAGGAATATGTTGTTGCAAGATCATGTTTAGCTCGATTCAATAAGCAATGCCTATATCCCTGACGATGACGATAAAACTGTCTTTAATTGGCTTATTTACGTTCATTTGTTTTTAAAATTAATTGATTGTATAATGTAGAACCGAACTATTTATAAAATTTTCCTAGAACGTTTTATATTGATTCTGGTCAAGTTAATTTTGTTCATAGCACAGTTTATACAGGTCGCGTCACGTTTTCGAAGTGACCCTTGACACACCCAAGAAACAATTCAGAATGATCCTTGGGCAGATTTTTTTGAGGAGTAGAAGATAATGGTATTTGTGTTGATACAAGTTATTAATTGTTACGACGTTATTCAATATCGTTTTAAAGCTTCCAGTGCTTCTCTGTGAAGTGTCAGCTTCCTTTCATCTTCTTCCTCTCCGTTCTCTTGTGCATGTAGCTCTTCTTCTCCCGTAGCTTTTCTTCGTCCTCTTCTTTTTCTTCTTTCTGTTGTTCTTTTTTGATTTCGGTTAATAGTCAATTGCATTGATTATTTAACTCAACTGTTTTTGAACTGTTCAACTGCTTTCCTTCCATTTCTTTCTCTTTTTGTATTCATTTAATTTTAATCGTAATACTCTTTAGGTTTCCTTGCACGTGGGTTCTTGGAATTCGGCGGCCCGTCTTCGGTTCCCTCGCAGGGCGGGGCGCGAGATTTATTCGCGAGGCGGCACGTGCCGCGCCGCGCGCCAAACGGTCGCCCGGGGAGCTGCCGTGGCCGCGGCCCCTTCGCGGGGCTTTCGAGGAGTTGGCTGCCGCGGAGGCGCTTTGCACTCCACACACTCACTTGTTCTGCGGTGTTCTACTGCCGAGCTCGCGTTGGACAGGAGGATCTAGAGACCTCCATTTTGTACTCTAATTTAAACATGGCGGCACTTCAAGGTCTCGAGCTGAAAGGGGAGAGGGACCATTGTCATTCGGATATAGCGGATTGGATTACGCCCCTATCGCAAAACTAGTGACCGGGGAAGTACCTGGCGCCTCAATGCCATCTAGTTGCGAACGGAGGTATGACGTATGAAGACTTTATGTTCACCTTGGTCGTAAGAATTCATTACTTGCCGCAATCCAGGTTCTAGTATGTGTAATTAAATTGGTTTCATTTATTGATTCTTTGCGGTAATTGGTATGTGGTAATCGCTATTAAAAAAAAATTCTTGTGTGAGAATATTAGTTTTCGAGTCAACGCTTTATTATTATTATTATTATTATTATTATTATTATTATTATTATTATTATTATTATTATTATTGATGTTACTTTAGATGGGACGTTGCATGCAGGTGTGAACCATTCAGGATCAATCCTCAAATATGAGTATTTAGACGTCTTTATTGCATATTCTGCCCCTGCGATTGTGAAATTTCTCCCGAGAGAGACAGAGGAAAACAGACGCAGAGAGACACACAAACAGAAACAGAGAAAGAGAGAGACGGTACCACACTCGGGGGAAAGTCTTTCGTCTATTCAAATTTTTGCTGAGCGTAGCGTTAAACATGATTAATAATCACGTGACCAGTAGCATGTGAAGGTTAAAACATTGCAATAGCGAAACATTGCCGAATCCACAAGTTAAACTACGCAGAATTAACAAACTAAAAGAAAAAAAAACCAACATTAAATCAAATTGAATCATAATTTGTAAATCGCTGATGTAACACTACACATCTTTATGACACGTGTACAACATGTAAAACCCTCATTTCAAAAAGTATAATAAAGGACTGAAATATCGGTGATTTATATAAATTAGTTTTATTTTTATTTTATACACAGGAAATCTTATATAATGAAAAAGAGATGATTTTGAGATTCAGATTTACTCTACGGAATTTCGGGTATACGCTACCGTGTTGGAATCACTAAGAATGGCATCTCGCATATCCATGGACGAGGAAGTACATTTACGCCAAAACTTCCCGATGAGATGCCGAAGGAATAATCAATGAAGTTGGGGAAATTGAGTGTAGCGGTCTGGTTACTGTTCAAACGGTGTAGAACTGTGGCTCCACTCCACTGCTCGGAAGGGAATGCTAGAGGGCGGCTGCTCTGAGCACTCGTCGGCGCAATTTCCTTCAGTCAGGATGCCCCAGCGAATCCTTCCTTCTCCCATTCTATCACCTTTCCTTAAGGTGCCGTATCCACCAACATGCGGGCGTCCCGGGCTCTAGGCGGTTGTAAATCTGTCGCCATGGCATTGTTCCCAAAGAGGGAGGGAATTTGCTCTACAATGTGGAGGCAACAGGTTTACAACAGAGGTGGGAGATGTCTGGAGGGGAAACCCTCTCAAGTCGAAAGGAACGCCGCCACCTCCAGGCCTCAAAAAGGATGCCGTGCTCGAAAACATCAATCAATCAATCAGTTCTCCGGACTCCTCTACCACTCATTCCAACAATTGCCCGTCACTCTCGTCATTATGCTATTATCTGACTCATAGATCATCAGTCATGGGCCTCAGTAACTTGAGGTGTTATGACGCCTTTAAACTCCCACTAATCGCATAAATAAATAATTGGAAGACTCTCAGTATTGTGAAGACGCGAATGTCAGGCGTAGGGTCGACCTGGGTTGTAGTAGAACCAAAGAGAAGAAAGTTCTACTTGTGTTTATTGATACGTCGTTCTTTCCTGTCTCGCCTGCGCGTGTCTGTCTCATCTCCTCGCCTGCCTCTCCGCGCCCCCTCTTCACGTCAGAAGCCCCCGCCCCCTCCTCTCGTCACAGCCGCCGCCAGCGCTAGCGGCGTAGTCCTGCGCCTATCATCGAGTGGGAGCTTGACCCGTGTTATGCACCGGCGATAGACGCTATCAACGCGTAATGCTCGGTTAACGCTGCCCTTATTCGGGGGCGCAGCACGGGCCGCCGCGGGCCGCCGCCACCGCCACCGCCACCGCCGCCGCGCCGCGCCGCGCCGCTTTGAACCGCCCGGACGTCTTTTTTATCGCGTCTCGCTCCCCACCCAAGTCTTCTGGCTCTTTCTCTCCGTCCTGTTCATCGACGTCTGCCATTTTGCGACGGGCGACCTTCGCAGGCACGCTGAGCGAAGCGGGAGAGGAGGAGGATGGTCGGCAAGCAGATCTCGACGCAGATAGCTGCGACGCTTCAGCGGAGGCGTTGAAGAATACAAGAAACAAGGTCCCAGTGGAGATGCGCCACAATTGCGAGATGTGACGGCATGCGAGGTGGCGGGTGTCCGGGGAGGAAACGTCGAGCATAAGCTCTTAAGATAATTTTAAGCATGTTTTGTTTAATAAACTACTTGTATATTCCGAATGGCTAAGCCGCTACTAGCACTCAAAAGTTGTTTTGAAAATATGCTTTCTATGAAAAAATGTGCATTGCAGAAGCATACAAACACTCTAGAAACATGTAAATTGTTTATTATGTACAAATATATTCTTTTCTTTTGTAAATAATAAACGATTTACATGTTTCTAGAGTGTTTCTCTTCTGCAATGCAAATTTTTTACCTTCAAAACAATTTTTCAAACTAACTTTTGAGTAGTTATTGTGGCTTAACCATTCAGAATATCCACGTAGTTTATTAGACAAAATATGCTTTAAATGATCTTACGAGCTTATTTGCGAAATTTTGACGGTTCCTACTTGGACTCCTGTATGTAATTGTTCTTTGTATGTATCTATGTTCTTCTCGAAGCGCCGCAATTCACCTCAAGTTGAACATGTTGAGGTGGCACAATGGCAACATCGGCCATGTTCAAACTCTGACCCTCTGCTTTGATTAGTAGTCTTTCTTGGTTTCTCCTATTAATACCAGGGGAATGCCGAAGCAATACTCTAAGAAACGGGGCATAAACTCTTCGATTTTTCCTTTGTCATCGTTGTCGCCTCCTGTCTTAAACACACACAATTACTACACTACAACCCATGCCGATAGCTGTGCCGGCTGGAGTGATGCCCCGCTGGGGTGATACTTGAAGGGGAAAGCCCCCAAGCCGAATTGTAGGTCACGAGTGGAAGATCACCGCATCTCCCGACAACATGCTCTTTCGGGACTAAAGACCATAGTAGTTGGCGCACCCGGTAACATTGTATACCAACTGAAATTTAAACTTGTGCTATCAAATGGCGCTCCGTTTTTCCTTCGAAAAAATAAGATAAACGAGTAGTTCCTTCTTGCTAATATCGGGTGAACTTGTGCCGAAATGTGTCGTTATATAAATGTTTAAAACTATTTTTTTAATATTATTGAACACGTTTCCTCTACAGCTATCTTTTGACATGCACAGTTACGTAAACATTCAATGAGTTGTATTAAAGGAACCCAAAGTTCTTTAATATTTGGTAGTACGCTTGAAGAAACATGACGTTAGTACTGAACTCTCGGTATTTAAGACGTAGAGCGGTTTTGCATTTCGAGCGCGCCGGTTACGCATTGTTTGATGGAAATTCGGTTGAGTTCCTCTGTGATCGCATGGCTTCCTGCTAGTGCTGCAAGAGAAGAAAAAGCTGTTTCGTTTCGCAATCCTTATCACGTCGACGTTTCAAAGAGCTGCTGATGCGCCTTTCGTGCAAGTGTCATCATTTTGCTAGATGGAGAGGAACTATCAAACTCATTTTTGTACGTAAAGTTGATATGGATAGTGAATGAAACCTCATACTAGAATGCACTGCAACCGACAAAAAACATCCAGGGAAACCCGTATGAACGAGTATTGCGCTGAGTGCTTGCATATATTTACCGTTTACATACCACGTGCTGGGCAATAGTAGAGTCATACATCGATTTGTTTTCGTGCCCCTCCCTTATTTTGATGTTTCTGTTCGAAGTTCGTTCTGTTCTGTTCGATTACTTTCGATCATTTCATTACACCAGTGCAGCTACAACACACTTTCTCGTATTAATGAAAAGTCACAAATTATTATAATAGTACCATTCCTTCCAATAACTCTGCAGTCTCTTGAAAAACGCTTAACTAAACTGAGACAGTTTAGGAAATACCTACCTTTACTTTTTGAAAAATATAAAATTTTCAATGAAAATGGCACGAGTGCCATTTTGTGTATTCTGCTGTATCTTAAAATGGAAGCCAGTTTTGAGATAATCTTGTTGTAATTTGTCACGATTTGTTTCACAATTATGCAAAATATCTAATATTTCTAACAAATTTGGTTGATTCTACTGTTTTCTTACAAAACGTGCAAATAATAATCCAAAATGAATTTTTTTGCTTCGACATGTATTTGATCTTAAGATTTTGAATTCCACACTTTGACCTGTATATCATTCTAATGATCGGATTTAGGCCTCTAACTTAACTTGTGGAACCTATCAATATTCTCACGGTTTAACTACGTTTGTACGAGTAAGTATTGTAATAGTGAAGTAGCTTTGTTTGGTCAGAAAAACTCGTATTCTGTGGCCATATATTGAAAAAGATAATAAATCGTCTTCATATATATATATATATATATATATATATATATATATATATATATATATATATATATATACATATACATAGTAAATTACTTCCTCAATGTGGGGAAGTCTAAGGAACCCATTGGATCCTAAAATGCCTAGGAATTATACAGTTACCACGACTTTAAGTAGGAAGTGTAAGCTATTTAATGTAGCATATAGAAAATTGTGTCATCAGAATCCATGTTTTGTGGGGTCTTGATATCGAAAATATGGGTTCCGTCCGGACAACCTAGTGCTTAAACCGTTCAGACGATTTTCTCCAAATTTGATATTCTCCTATTGATCTAGAGGATCTCGAGATCTTGCAAATTTGAAAAAAACGCATTTTGATTTTTTGGCGGTTCTTTCCATGAAAACTAAACATTTTGACTTTTTCGCACAAGCTTTTGACCTTTTTGACAATCTTCATACTATTATTTGTAGGACATAGTTTTTTGTAATATTTTTAATATGCTATGAAGAAATTGCATGATCATACCATTTATACTCCTTGTACATATTAACGTAAGCTTTGCTCCATGCTCTCTTCGATTGTTGATCACACCTTCACTCACTTTACTTCTATTGTTTCTTGTCCTTTCCATGACTTTTAATATCATTCCGCTCCTTCATTCCACAATTGTTTTTTCATCAATTCACGTTTTATTAACCTAGGGACTATATCCCCCAAACGTTTTAGTGACAGGTTTTCTCATTTTATTGTTTTTAATTTGGGTACATGTGTTGGGTTTTACTATTTTACGTTTTATTGCGAATGTGTACACATTTTTATGCTTTTGATTTTCAATGTTAATTTTTTTTTAATAAAAATATGTCGTGTAACTGCAATTTCAAAATATTTTCAGCACGTGAAAAGGGGTGTCAAACTGCTCCAGAAAGGTGTTGTATATTTTAATTAAAACGAAACAAGTATCCACTAACAACTTGAATATTAATCCCTCAGGATCTAAATATTCCAAATAGTTTGGAATATTTACCAATGGTAAATGGCTTGGTTGTTTACCTATAATTCTTCTTACATGTGTTAAGTCTTGTGATGTCACCAGTATGTTCTTTACATTTGTATTTTAAGTGGTTTAAAATGCAGTTCTGAGATGTAAACAGTCATCAAGCTTATTCTTACGATAAAAATGTCGTTTGAAAGCTGTGAATTCCGTGTTTCATGCATTTTAATTTTTTTTTTTTTTTTGTTATTTCACTGCTCTACAAATAGTGACAAATAAAGATGCTTAACAACAACAAGTGATTCGCAAAAGACAAGTCGATAAATCTTCTCCAACCTGATAACAAAGAAAAACAGAATTGTACTGGCTCCATGAAAAATTGTAGTGCCATTAAATTTCCATTCTGAGAGAGTATGAGCAATACAGGGAAAATGAAGGAAAATATGTGGTTGACGCGCGAAATTAGATTAACATTCAACAGAGTGAGAAACATTGATGGAAAATGTTTGAGAAAGTAATGAAGAATACACCACGTAACCTGATCGATTGCAAAAGATTTTGCTTGTGTGATGGCCAGTTCACTCGCCAATCAGTGTGATGTCCTATTCCTTCTGGTCGCCCCGAGGTGCGCCGTGGGCGGGGCGACAAGAGCCCGGCCGCGCGTGGGCGAGCGGCGGGCGCGGAGGTTGTTAAGGGCGCCAACAGGTGTCGCTCGCCCCTCCCTCCCGCCACCCGGCGCGGCGCTGCGCGATGGCCCTCACAAATCACGCCCCCGTGACAGCAGAAGTAGAAGCTCCTTGGCGCGGGCGAGCGGCCTCGCAAAGGCCGGCCTTTGTGGGCGGGGCGCTGCGAATTCACGCAGAAGCGGAGCAGGAAAAGAGGTTTGAAAAATGCACATCTGTGGAGGACAGCGGAACATACAGAAACTGCATATTCGATTAAGCGGTTACCTTCATTAACGGTCATGTTCTCTTGGAGCTGATTGATTTTTCCGGTATGTCTCCTCATTGGAGTAGCGATGAGACCTCGCGGGTAGCGGTTAAGCTTAAGTGTACCTCGTAGATTAACGTGTTTTAGATGATAAATAAATAGAGATATTGTCAGGTATCAATATTTTAATTCAACTAATGATCATTTCGATCGCTGCGCATCGCGTAGCGATCATCCTCAGACTTAAAACAATTAACAAATATTACAATGTGAAATATTAACCAGTTGGTTATTGTATACAAGATGCGCTGAAGCAAACTGGATTTACATACCTTTCAGCTTCTGGGTCCGAAAAACAAAGTTCTGCGAATTTTTGAGCGTGTGTCTTGTTTAAGAGCACAGCCGTCGGCAGCGGGAGGGGCGGGAAGAGGGGTGAGGGTACGGGTGAAGGGTCTTATAAAACCGTGCGGGTGCTGGTGATGCTTGAGAGACCGGTCGCGGCGAGCGAAGGTTTAGTGGGTGGGGAGGCTGGGGGTGGGTTAGGGTGTACACTTTGTGCTAATTTTTAGCGGAGGTGAAGAGAGTTCAGAGATTTTGTTGGGTAATAACATGTCATGTTCTGTTTTTTGAGGGTGTTGTGTATGTTGTTAAGGCTTCTAATTTTATTCTGTTCCAGTACCTGTTCTCAATTTCTAGAATTCGGGAAATTTATGTGTTATTATCAAATTTGTGGTTTGTTTAAATTTAGGTGATCCGCAAAGTGTGAGACTGTGGTAGTGTTATTTTTCCATGCTATTTCGTTGTTCTTTGATTTGTGTGAATTTACGGCCTTTTGTCCTATGTAGTATGGCATTGCAATTGTTGGCACGTGAGAGAATAGACTCCGCATAAGGTGTAGGTGGGATTGTGTCTTTAGTGTTGCATAGGTTTTGTATAATGTATGAGTGTTGTTGAAAGAAAGTTTTTAGACCGAATTTATCGAGTGTGAGGCTATTTTCAGAGAAAGGGGTCCTATAAGGATTGTGAGTACTTGGCTGTAGTGTTTCTGTCAATTGTCTTGTCAAAAATAAATAATAAATAAATAAATAAAAAAATTGACAATATCTCTATTTATTTATCAAAATAAAAAAGGCATCTACTTCACCAACAATCCAATTAAAGTGTTTTAGATGATCGCAACTTCGTATCGAATTTGCAACTTTGGTGAGTAACGTTATACAAGTAAAAGACCGGTGGATATTAATCTTTATTCAATATGTTCATGCGTCGGGACGCAATGTCAGGTTACGTAGACATGTGATATCCAAAGTAACGTGTGATTTTGTGTTTCGCAGAAATACATGTTTTTTAGGCATGCTCTGAAATTTCATCAGGTTTTAATGAAGGTTAATAAGCAAGCAAAAGTAGTACTCTCCGACTAGAGCTTTGTTTTCTGTACTCTTCACACTACAAACGCCTGTAAAACTTTCCATGCTGATTTATGCTAACCTTCTTCACCGCACTTACACATTCAAAATTTTAGAGGAACTTACGACAATGAAAACAATTACTGACAACTTAACGCAATTAACGAGATAGTCAGTAGATCGCTTCGAGACGTGATCGCCAGGGTCTTGAGGGCACTGACTAAATCTTGGCATAGCCCCAGAGGTTCCAACCTCCACTGGCAGGATTCTGGCGTTGGGTACTCCATGAAGTTGGGCTGCCAGGGGGATGACTGGTTGGTATTACCACCTTTTCCTCCCCTGATTTCAGAAGGATAGACCCATCTTCCTGGCGGACAGTCACATCGACCACGTGGACCCCTTCCCGCCTTTTTATCACCAGGTCAGGTTTGAGTCTAACCCCTTCGGCAACGGAGAAAGTGGCTTCCGTGGACAGCACCGTGTCCGATTTCCGGAGCATCTTCCCTTCTACGAAGTTTTTGATCTTGTCATGACGCTTTATTCTTGCTGGCTTCATAAAAATGCACTGGATATGATTCAAAGTTTCTACCGCTGTACAAAGCATTAGAGCATTTTATTTACTACATAGACGAGAAAAAGTATTATATAATATCCATTTTCTCCAGCAAGGACCCACAATCCGAGTTTTTCTGCCGGAAAGTCGCAGTTTCCGGATGCAGGATTACAATACTTTCTCTACACTACGTGAGTAGAATGAGAATTAAAATGTTATGTTGCAATTTGTTAGTTTAATTTTACTAATATCTTTGCTCAACAGCTATCATCAGCTTCCTGCCTCTTCACACGAAAATATTTGTTATTGAACTTTACGAGATCTCACGGAGTTACAAAATACTTCACGATGTTGCCCTTGGTTTTGTTGTAGAGCCATGTCAACTAGCGGGAGCGACAAGGAAGAAGATAAAGAAGAAGAAAAGAAGTTCTTCGCGGAGCTCGCCAAGACAGGGCGCGCAACTTGCAAGAAATGCAAACAGAAGATAGAAAGTGGGAGTCTGCGGTTGGCCAAGGCGGGCTACAACCCCTTTGGCGCTGGCCTTATGAAGATGTGGCATCATGTAGATTGCCTTTTCGAGGTATGCAATTGGCGTTTTGTTCACTGGTGGTTTCTGAACGCTGTGAGGAAATTATACTGGTTATTGACAGGAATGCTGCAATGTTTTTGTTCATTGACACGGGTATTTATTCATATAGATGGTAAATTAGGAAAATGATGATGGTTATACAGGATATCTGTTGAAACTCACGAAACATGGCGGATTCTTCGTCTCTAAAATAGCGGGCACGCAATTCAAACCCACTGCCGCGCCACCGCAGACGCTGCGGAGTTTGTAACTGTGCTGGACGTTTGTTTCTCCTTGAGATCGTTGACCTATCGATTGTCTGCGAGGAAAACATCTCACACAATAGGAAAGCATGCCGCCCAATACAATACTGTAATACTACCAAGTGTGTGCGTACTATTCATTCAATCTATTAAATCTACTGTCGCTGTAATTTTGTACAAAGAAGGTAACAAGCAGGCCCGTGTACATTCTTTGATGCCTTGTCGGTTGCGCCTCGTATATTACTGCTTGCCACTCTAATCTCTGTCCAAATGCGTGCGTACTAAGATTGATATTTTTTTAATTGTGTAGTAAAATTATGAATTGGCAGAGGGAAAGGCACAACAGGATCGTGAAGATGATGGGTAGGACTCTGCTTTTGAAGCTGAAAACCAAACTGAGAGATATCATAGGCTTGGGGCCATACTTGGGCTTTGCTTCGCCGCCAATACTTTCAAGTTGGCGTCTTTGTTCGAATGCCCTGATGTTTCATTGAATTGGCTGTAGTTGCTTGCACCATTTTGACTGTGAAGCTAATGGGGAGATGATGTAAAATGTAGTCTAGTGTGTCTTTGGCGTTCTTACGCTGAGATAAGTGTACACTCTACATAATCTTTCGATGTGATGTATACATAATACACAGTAAAAATGAGCTCCCATTCCAGAATTGAACAATTAGATGAATCTTGTTGAAAAGTTTGGGTAGTTAGTGTTAGCCAGCTAAATGGTTCAGATTCAAACTTTTGGCATTGTCTTTGCGCTACACCCCTAAAATATAATAGATAGTACAGAACTATCTTGTTTTGTACAATACGGCTTAAAATACTTTGTTCCCTTCAGGGCCTAGGAACTTACCCAGTTATGTACGATCGAAAAGGCAAATGTATTGCGGGTTGTATGGCGACGCAAAGCAGTCGCGTTCATGAGTTATCGAAATAAAAAAAATTAATGTTTTCCAAGAAGAGAAGTTGTAAAGGGAAGATATATACAATTCACAATACACTTTTTCAGAGCATCAGAAAATGACATTCGTTACGATTCGTTGCCCTGTTAAACACAAAGAGTGGCCAAACTTCGTAAATTTGAATTACATTACTATATGTAGACTGGCAGATCTGTGTTCTGGGGGTAACAATTGATGGTATTTTTATATTTTCCTCGAGTGTTAGGCGTACCTGTATATATATGTGTATATATATATATATGTATATATATGTATATATATATATATATATATATATATATATATATATATATATATATATATATATAAAAACCTTGCGCCTAGATACTGTTAATGTAATACACGTAATAGAGTGTACTGCTGCCATGTCGAGAATTGTACTGAGAGGCAGTTCTCATTTTCCCGAATATTTTTTTTTACAAGTAGATAGATTAGCACAATCCCCTCGGCATTACATGCTCATAGAGTTATTTTGAGACATTCTTAAAACAATGTTGAAACAGAAGTTTATGGAAACATACACCCGTCGTCCTATTTATACTACATCCTAAGCGGATGACAATATAAGATAGATAAATTGTCACTACTGTAATGTTTGACTATAGCTCAGACGGTTAGATATCTGGATAACAAAAGAACCTTGTATCGCTTTTCCGATTGTATAAAACATAAAATGTGACATAACTTGCCGTTTTCAAAACTGGAGAATGATAGAGTAGAAATGGGCCTGCGCAGCGAGTAGTAAAACAATTTATTAATCACGCCCCAACAGGTATTCAAGCGCCAGAGAGCCACTACCGCCCGCATCAACACGCCGGATGACATTGGTGGCTGGAGCGACCTGGAGGAAGACGAGCGCGCTGAGATCTTGAAGCACCTCCCTGAAGTAAATCCAGGTAAGAATCACCTCTCGCTTTAACACGCATGAGAATACAAGATCGAATTAATATCTTTTGGTGCCTTACGCTTGCCCAAACCGTGGAGCCTCCCTCCAGAAAACAACAAATAGTTCAAATGGTTCAAAATATCCAATTGCGTTTGAATATTATTATAAAGTCTATAAGAGATCTATCAGTTTTTCAGTTTCGAAATTTTTCGAAAAATACGGAACATTTTTTTAACTCAGGTTATAAATTCTTGGTTCATATTATTTGAAAGATGTATTTCTGTCGTCCGCTTCCTGATTCCAATTTCCATTATAATGGCAGTTATTTTATGTGTACATTTGGCCTCAAAATAATTACGTTGTAAAATATTCTATATTGGTTCTGAAAAAATTAAAGTGATAAAAATAATTTCAATAATTGATTGAAAATGAATTTTTAAAAGAGTCTTATGTGTACTAACATTTTAAATACTTGGTTTAAATATAAACACACAAACTAAAGTGGCGTGCAGCTGCAAAAAATGCTTGCTGAACGACACTTCAAAAATTTGGTTTCAAAAACGAAGCACGCCCACAGTTCAAGAATAAAAAATAAAATCTCTCATATAAACGAAATATTTTAACAAAATCAGTTTTCACGAATACTGCAATAACCTATTTTTTATGAATTCACAGTTCTTTCTTTATACACCAAGAATATAAAAGTTGCTGTGTAATAACGCAGCTCGTACATAACAAATATTTCATGGCGGGGAACCTCTTCCTTGATGATTTACCTTCCGCAGATATGTGTGCGTGACACAGATATGAGATTTCAATCGATACGCGCTATATGCGAATAGGTGCAATAACAAATCAGATATTTATCTTTTTCAGTTAAAAACGAAATTACGTAATTTCTCACCCTTTTTTTCGAGTTCCTGGTAATTTAAGGAAACCGTGGACGCCTTTCATATGATCGGAGACTGCATAATAATCTTTCAATTTCTGGGCGTATTCGAAATTACTAATATGCGTGTAACAAAAAAAATGTGCACCGTTGAAGATAACAGACAAAATATATCCCACCATTTCCGCCGCACCCATTACTTTTGTGACGTTACCTGGGCGTTGCAGCAGAAGATTAAGACACATACAACGTATTCACAATTTAGTGAAATTAGTGATGTTCCATGTTAATCCATCGCTTTCTTAATAACTGACGATACTTCAAAGCGCCACAGTGTCATTCTTGATAGAGATAACTAAAGTTAATTTGTGAGATTTATTATTTCGGTTCTCCGAGCGAACTCTGTACATCACTCCAAGTACGTGGCTGGCTTCTCTGATCGGCATTTTCCGTGATTTCTTCTATCAACACCAGGCAAATGCCGAAGTAGTACCCTAACAATCAGACCACAGACCGCGCGCGATCTTTCCGTTCTCTTCCTTGTATTCTCACTCCTTCGTATACACACCCACACATGTCGAGTTTGTCTCGGGACTGGGATAGACACGTACTACGCTCACGGGATCAGTTACCTTAGCAGTTGTCCGGAATCACTAATCAGTCAACCCAAGTACGCATATTATGCCTGACGACTCCTAAAGCAACTTTCACTTAGATTGATTTTATTGTTAATGATTTGACACTTATTAGCGATAGAAAGGTTTAAGTATTTAATTGTATTGGAAGCTGTTCGTAACGCGTCATAGCTAGAAAGTTTCTCAAAAAAGAAATAAATGTGTTCAAAGGCTTATATTAAAAATACTGCAATGCACTGTTCTTCATAACATAATTTAAATAAATTTGATGTGAATGCGATCAAATAGCATTCCATTACATTCTAAGTCTTTATTTCGGATGGCTTCTTTCGTCACCTATTAGCATAAAAGGACTTATTCATCAGTAAGTTCAACCTCTTAACAGAGAATGTAAAGTGATATTTGACCAGACTATTCCAACTATCGTAAATGTCAATCAGAGAGTACCCTTGGAGTTTGACATTGCGAATGTGTTTCGATTTGCCCAATTGTGCTTAAGGAGACTTACAGTTACTTCGCCTTGAGTATTGGTTTGAAAGGTTATTGCGCTACCATCATGTTTCTAGCTAGATAAGGTGTGTATTATTTTAATACATATTGCAATGAACATTTTTTACCATTCATGTAGTCAAAAAATAAATAATTCTGGAATATGTCACGGTGACCAATTTCTAAAAAAAAAACTGGGAAACCCTGGAAAACTGAAGTAACTAGGAATACAGAAATTACGCTAGAAAAATGCAGGAAACAGCTGTTCACACACACACACACACACACACACAAATTTGAAGAAGAAGAAAAAGTAATATGTTGTGGAGAACTGCATAATAAAGTGACGCTCCTTTAACTCGTTCAGCCTACCCTTATGGCTGAATTTCTTTTTTATGTTTTTATTTACTATCATTCCAGCTTCATTTCAATACCCTGTTACTTTGTAAATGAAGTCGTTTCTGTGTTTCGCCAAATATTACATTTTTAAAATTTTGTAATTTTCGTAAGATAAGAGATTTCAACGAAAATGAGACCTACGCAAATGTAATCAAAACGTTTAGAGCCATTTCTTTGAAAATTTTGAAAATGGTGATGTCTGTGAAGTACATGCAAAAATTTGAACAACAGTTTTAAATTGAAAGGGCCGTGCCATCAGACAGATCGATTGGAGAATATTAATTTTGGTAATAATCTTGCTTACGGTTTAGCCGGTAGCATTGTTTACAGGCAGACATTTTGCGGTCAATCGATTTTTCGATATCAAAGGCCCTAAAACGGATTCTCACAACACGTATTAGTGAAAGTAATTTACTCTAAACTGGGACAAGATTAATCCACCTTTTCATTATCAGGGCTCGACAAAAATATTTTTTCTCTCAAAAATTCGTTCTTTTTTCCGCTTCATTACAATACTTCCTCTCTACCGCGTAACCAGTGGCGAGAAATTGGAAATGTTAGTTTTAAATGTAATCTGCATCCGCCAAATAATTTTTCTCCTTTTGAGCTTCATTTTAGAGATTCAAGAGTTATTTATATCAGAGCATTATTTATTGGTATTTAGCTGAGGTAGTGCCAACGATTTCCCTTTACAATGTCCTGATAAAAAAACCAAACTTTTGACTCGGTGTGCCACTGTAACCGGAAAAGGGCTAATTTTTCGTCAAACTATAAATAAACATGGACGATTTTAAAATGTCCATAACTTCGTGCATTTGTATTCAAAATACTTTAAGTATGTATAAAATTAAAGCTTAAAATATTACGTTATAAATTGTGCTTCGAAACCACCATGTTCCGATTTCATTTCATCTATTTCACTGCATCAGTTACACATTTGAGGCCCACGCAGACAATGATTACAAAGCGGTCTCTTAGGAACATCGATGGCGGCCATTTTGCAAACGACTACTGTGCTGCCACATGTTGACGCAGACAATTACTACTGTGGTGAATTGTAGAAGGTGCTTTCAGGAATTGCGCCAAATTGAAATTTTTCATTTAACCAATTTTATATAAAATAAAAAGATTGGAGGAAATTCTTTCTAACCGACCTACATAGATTATTGCAAAGAAAATAATTCGAGTGTGTTCTTGCAGTACGTTAGCAAAGTAAATCTATTAGCAAGGTTCTGTGTTTAATGTAACAATGGGAAGGTTTTTTGATCTGCAACTTGCTATCAATGTGCGAATGTCGCAATGTAAGAGTCGAACAAGAAAGTGTACGAATTTCATAAGACCACACCACGAGTGAAATAAAATGAAATTGTTCGGAAAGTCGCCTTTTTATATGGCAATTTTAGAACCTTAGTTTTCTGAAATTTTGGGCGAAATGTCTCGTCGTGGTCGAAGTTTGTACTGTCAGATCTATGTCATAATAAAACAGTTTTCATAAGAGACTTCTAGAAAAGTTACCAACAAAATGGCGCAGCTTTTTGCGTTGTTCTTGTCGCGCATTGGCCGTCTCGGACCCCGCGGCCACGCACCTGCACTTGCCGAGGCTTGGTGTCATTTATCCTGTGGCAAGTGTATGGTACGTCTTCTATGGGGCATCAGCAAGAAGCTGAATCCAATTTTTATCTCCCAGAGTTGCTAGTTCTGGGGGGATGGTATATATGAAATGATAATGAAGCGTGAACGGTCGACACACTCATACAGACATATACGAACAGACTCACGCCCGACGTGGGAATCGAACCCGCGATACTTCCGTCCGAGATCGACCCCTGGACACACCCGCGAAAGCTCCCATGTCAACCTGAGACGCGATATTTCGTTTATTCAACCAAGGCTGTCTGCCATTTGTCACGGAGCAGACGGCAGTGGTTCAGCAATCACAGTTCAATCTATGCACCTCCGATGATCGATGTTTTGCTGCTTAAGATTCACCTGTAGGAGCGAGAAAAATAAATATTTTGTTTACAGATACACCGCCTTGATTGGCGCATGCCAGATACATTAGGGAGTTTTAGCGCTGCGCGTAAGGTAGCGGCGTTAAGCACTAATAGTCACGTGACGGACCTTGAAGTCATACCGTCTTACCTTAGGCCTAAGGTACGGCCTTATACTTTCATAAATAGTTCAAGTCTGCGGGTATCTCGACAGTCACCTTACAAGAGGCAAAATGGCCGCATAAAACAGAAAAAGTTGAATTTTTTCAACTCTGGTAAACCGATTCTCGTATGTGAGGCAGTTACAATTATTCCTTGCCAACTCCACAACGCTGGCAAGAACTAACGGGATATGTTGGATAGGTGACAGAAAAGAAATTCGCGAAAAAGGAGTTCAAATCATATCTTCTGGATAGGTTATGTCTTATGCTCATAACGAACGCTGTTTGAAGGTGTTTCCTATATTTTCAAGAAAAGCACATCCAGACTTCATACTCATCACGGAGGGCCACAAAATCTAAAACTCCATTCACAATGAACATTTGTATTTCTATTGACTCGCAGCGTGTTTTAAATGTCTCACCACTAGTCTACATTCTTTGATATATTATACAATTTCTCTGTTCAACGCTTGAAATGTTTCCTTTGTTATAATGCATAACGCAATGTCGCAATTGCTAAAACTCTTCTGAACGGTGTTCATTTCGATTGTATAAAAGCGTTTGTCACGTGATCAATAGAGTTTAAGGATATCTCCTTACACCTGGCGCTAAAACTCCCTATTGTTAAACGCCTTTGGTATTAAAATGCATAATTGTAATTGAACATGACGCACAATTGAACAATCTCGCGCTGTCTACTTCACCTGTCTTCATTTGTCTTTCCCTGCGCCTCCCCCCTCCACAGTCTCCTCTTGGGCCCCGAACCGCCTTCCCCCTCCCCGCCGCCGCCTCCCACGCCACGTGACTGCGCTTTGCCGCCCGCCTTTCACGCACTCGCAGAAAACCCACGCGCGCCGCTCCCCCTCCCCCCCTGCAATTTGCCTTCGCTTCGTTAGCATACAGATTGAATGAAAGACTTCATTTCCGCGAGAAGTTTTTGTTTCATACTTTTTCTATTTGTTTGTGTTTCTTGTGGGGCGCCGGGAAAGACTGAAGGCGAGGGTTTTTAAGAGGAAAAAATACGTTTCCACTTTTTTTCCTTTCTTTGCTGGCTGTTTTGTTTCGCCGTGAACGGCGCCGCGGCGCTGCACGCGGCATTAGATGGCGCGCGGGCGGACAGTGGTCGAAAATACGTTTGTTTGCTGGCTTGTACGGGTCTTTCTTACGGCCCTACCACCCGCTTCGCGACGTCCGCATATTCGCAGTTCATGTATCCAAAATGCACGCCAGATTTCACTTGGGGCGGGGGAATTAATTTCCAGTCGATTCATTTAATAAGTATAATGCAACCCTTGGCTTTGACCGAAACTGATATTAAAGCTATTGCTTTAATAATAATAATAATAATAATAATAATAATAATAATAATAATAATAATATGATTGAATGCAATTTTGATCTTACTCTATACGGCCAGTTGTACTAATCCTTTAGCTACTGTGGTAGCCAATTCTTCAAACAGACGTTAGAAAATAAGTGCCCCGTGATAATTATGCTATGCGTTTCTCACTAAGTCACTCTTGCGACAAGGTAACAAATGCAGTGCGCGTATCGTATATCCATCTATTATCCATGCAATATGTGCGCCAGTTATGAAGGAAAGTGGTCCGATTTCAAATCATATATTCTGTTGTATCATTTTATGAAGTTAGAAAGTTAAGTCATGAAAGAAAGTTAATGCCAGAAAGTTCTCAGCCAAATGAACTGAAAATTATTTTGAAATCAGATTGATATATCTGCGGTAAGTGAGCGTCAATTTTTTCTATAGTATCGTCACTTGTCCACAATTATCTAAGTATCTAGCCATTCTAACCTAAGTAATATGTGAATTTACCAATAGCAAATGGAAATTTTGAGAAAATTTAAAAAAATGTATTTAGGAGAGCTATGGATGGCAGCCGCCAAGAAGTTGGGGGCAAAACCGTAAAGGTAGCCCACACCAAAGGAAATTAAAAAAATTGAGAAAGAAATGAGAAAAACGAGAAAGTCTGTGTCATTCTGTAGCTCCACTAGATAAAATAAGTACGACTCTATGAAACTATTCGTTCCAACATCCTTGCTTTCAACGTTCTGGAACCTGGTATTTAGTAGTGTTCCAATATTGACTTTCGTGAATTTTTTTCCTTCATGGAAATAAAAAGACGCGCGGAGGATAGAAAACTATGGTTGCCAACAGGCTTTATTAATGGAGATTATATTTTGTGTGTTGGCATGAATGGGCATCTGTTTGCAGGCCTTTGTATTGATTGATTAGTGATTCCGGGCGCCTCAACTCCTAAGGGTATTAGTCCTATAAGTGTAGTGCATGTTTTCATCGTGGGAGATGGCGATGATCTTCACGCGCTGGTTGAGCACCTGCGCCGACGCACGTCGCCTTGCAGGGATTTACCCCAACAGGTATCTCCCACCACCGTGGTACCGCCCCGACCGTGACAAGCTGTAAGCTCCCAACTACTGTGATAGAGTAGTGCATATGTGTGTGTGTAAAGGGCAAGTGTAGGACAATGACAATAAAAAGGAAGGGAAGTTCGGGCGCGCGTCCATGGCCCGTTTGTTAGGGAACTGCTTGCGCATTCCTGCCGGCCCCTAGCATTCTCCTGCAGGCAGTGGCCGAGGCGCAGGCCCTTGTAGTGTGGCGGCGCCCACCACTGTGCGCCGAAGGATGGTTCGCGTCGCCGGAGACGGGGCGGCCCTCGTCCAGCTCGCTCGAGCAGGTGGGCCACTCCTTTTAATTCCCCCGGCGCCGCCTCTCCCGTGGTTTCTTCACTGCCGGACCGGGCGAGCGCCCGCGCGTGCGGGAGCCCGGCGCCACAATCCGGAAATGGGCGAAGCGATAAGAATATCCGCGCCGAAGGCGAACTGAAGCGTAGCGGTCATCTTCCGACCTTTGTGTTTCGGGGTTCGTATTCTGGGCCAGCCGTGTGGAATTTGTGATGGTCAAATTGGTTGCAATCAGATGTTCTCGGCGTTGTTCCGTTTCTCCTGCCTCTTGTTATAGTAGCTTCTTCCACTGTATGCTTACCACATTTGATGCTCCACTTCTCTCAGGGAAGGTTAAAACCTCGGTTCTAGTTCTGGTAGAAGCTCTGAGTGCATCGACGGTACCCACGTCGTTTGCGTCAAGCTGGGGGCAGTGGGGATATCGGTGGGGACCCCAGACCGCTCGTATTCGTCCTCCGCTCGTATTCGCCTTGTCAATTACCTCCGCCTTGCTCATTCTGACGAAATTGAGTGCGGAACTTGTCCCGATTACAGAGTGGTAAGTGTATACTTTCACGCAGCCAACCGACTTCAAAACTGGTAGCTTCTAGCGAGTGAAGCGTCCTATTCAGAATTGTATGTCGAGGGTCGTATCGGTGATGCTGTTCTGACGTTAATCCCTATGGGTAATCCCTAAGGACCGTCACCATCGCCGCCACCGCTACCGCCAACGCCGCCGTTTCCGCTATCTTAATAAGGCACGAGGGGTATCGAGGCGTCCAGTCTGTTTCTTCCGTGTTTCATCCTCATCCCTGTCGGGAGGGCCCCCCGCGCGTGTGGGAACCTTGCGCCTTCATCCAGAAATTGACGAAGCGTTAAAAATATCCGCGTCGGCGAGTGGCGTGCGGCTCGCGGCCCTGCCCTGATTCGTTTGCTCATTGGCCGAGTTGCGCGCTCGCTCGCTTACGTGTTCCCGATTCATTGGCGACGCGACGTCCGGGCGCCTTCCCGCCACTGGGTCTGCGCCGGGGCTGGGCCGGGGCCGGTGCGTTATGAATGCGGCCGCCTTGACCTTCGCGCCCCGTGACGTAAGGGCGCGATCGACGGCGCCGCTGCTGCTGGCAAGGGGGCTGTGCGCTTCCATTTCTACGAAATTTGCCTTCTTTGCGCGCGCGCGAGTGTGAATGAATCATCGTTTACCCGCGTCGAGTTCAACCTGAACACGAAAAAAGAATTCTCAGAATAGGGAGGATACTTCGGTAACTGATGTCACTTGTCCGGCTTGGAGAAAGTGTGAGACTTCCCACAATTGTATTGACACCTGTCACCATATTGCAGTCCGTTACAATGCAGGATCTCTAAATCAACAATATATGTATTTATATAGGGAATATAACCGGCCCTATTTAATTGCTAAACTTAATTTTCCTGCAAAATAATTTTAATTAATTTAATACACTATGCCAATATTCACAACTCTCGTTTTGTCGAACAATTTTTTTTTCTTACAATGTCATTCATTTGCACTATAATATCTGAAACCACATGGCCCTTGTAACAATGGACATGTTTACAAAATGTGTATTAGGGAACCTTAGCTATTCCCAGAACGAATGCGTTATTATGCGAACGATTGCATACGCTTAATTCCCAGAACGAGTGCGTACGCATGTTTTTGCGCGTTGAAATGCTACTATAATTCGTAACAGTTACAAATAATGTGAGAAAGTTTGTACGGATGTAGCACAACTATTTCCTAACCGATTTCTGCCAAATTATTAACAATGTTGTTCATAAGATTTTGAAGTTATTTCCTTTTCTCTTCTGAAGAAGTTTCTTTCAATGAATACTTTTTGTAATTGCAGATGATTTTAAGACGGCCAAAAAAGAGAAGCCAGCAGAAACCCCCAAGAAACCGAAGGGCAAGAAAGGCAAGGGCGGCGACGAAAAGGGGGACGAGAAGGAAAAAGAGAAGGAGAAGAAGCCCAAGAAGGGCGCGGGCGCGGCGTCTGCGTCGAATTTGGCCGCGCTGCTGCCCAAGAGCGTGCCTGGCCACAAGGACAACACCTTCAGGGAGTTCCGCCGGTTGTGCGTGCAGGTGGCGAACGAGAGCTCGTACACGGGGAAGACTGCCCAAGTGAAGCAGCTCTTCGAAAAGGGGACCTCTGGTGGTAAGTGCAAGACGTAATAAGTAATGCGTATGCGGGTGAGCTTTTTCGCAGATAAAAAGAAGCGCATGGCTGTATAATAAGATAAACAGTATTGTGTTATACAAGAAGATCAGAGATGTTTGGTTTACTGAAGTATTACCGTACGAGCGACAGAGGAGTGATTGTAAAGTATCATTGATATCGTGTGTAATATTTTATTTTATTTCGTTTCTGTAAGTGAAATAAAAAGTAGGAAACAATATGTTATGTTACGTCAGTTAAATTCAGGATTGTTTCAATGGAGACGAAAAACGCAATCGATTGAATTATTCTTCGGATTGCAATAACTCTTAATGTGAGCATGCCCTTGGCCTCCGGCAATGGCTGTGCGAATTGCGATACCGTTGAGATGGAGAGTTCAATAAAATTCAATGGCAAAATAATTATTTGTTATAATAAGGGCAATGGTAATGTTTTTTGACACTTGAAAAGACCCATCTTGTTTGCACACTCAATTACAATTGAATTTATAATGCCGATGTTACAAATACGTTTCGAATTCCACAAAAGGGTGTAAGACTAAGTATAGTGTGTTTGCTAATAACACTTTCGTTAGACCTTGGCTTAATGCAGTGTCGAATTCTACAGCCTGGTAATGAGATAAAACCGATGACTACATTTTCATCACTTTGTGGAGTAACGCGCTCGATTGTCTGAGCAATTTTCTAGTCTTATAGAGATGTAGATTCTTTTCAACTCTTCGAAAGTCTGCTTGTGTTTGTGCAGAGCAATGCAGGTATTTAAAAAAAAATCATTCTCCATAAACATGTAACACATTGATGTCTCTAATAACCTCTCATATATAAATTACAAGCGGAACCCGGCAGACGTCCTGCCCTCTATCTCTTTCTCCTTCCCTCTCCCTTTCTCTCCGTCTCTCTCACTGTCCCTGTCCGTCTTTTTCTCACATCTCTCTCTTTCTCTTTCTGCTTGTTTGTCTCTCTCACTCTCTCTCACTTTCTCTCTCACTCTCTCTCTCTCACTTTCTCTCACTCTCTCTCTCACTTTCTCTCTCTCACTTTCTCTCTCTCTCTCTCTCTCTCTCTCTCTCTCTCTCTCTCTCTACCTGTCTCTTGCGGGCGGTATTTCACAATCGCAGAGGAAGGCAGGTACTTAATACTTCACGGTGCCGCGGGTGGCGTAGAGCGCCGCTGCGAAGAGAGCATGAAGAGGGGCGCTTGGGTCAACATAAAATCATCATCAACGCGCGTCTACGTGCAGGCATATGCACATTCCCGTCGTGCTATGCCTATATTCTTTCCACAAGTGCAAGAAGTAATTAACGTTTTATTGCAATTGAATGAACGGAACGGCAGCGCATTAAGTACGAACCAACCAACCAACAAACAAACAAACAAACATTGTCTTTTATATATAAGATATTTGCAGTGGTAATTCGTAGAGGGAATGTTCCTTTGACTTTTTCTTGTAGCTTAAACCTTCGATAGTTGTAGCAAATTTGCTTTCAGAAAGTAATTCTTGTTTTCAGGAACAATATCAAATTTCACCTGACGTGTTCTGAAGGTGTTCGAACATTTATTTAAACAATTTTGTTTAACATTGAATACGTAGATTCATTTGCATTTCAAGCCTTAAATATTAAAATAAGCCTGAAAATAGTTTAAAACAATTCTTCAAATGTATAGTTATCGTGAAGATTACAGGCGTATGAAAGAGGTAATCAGACGTCAATGAGAAAGAAAATAGTGTATTTAACAAATTATACACTAATACACATAAAATACCAGTCTAGGTCTGGGGAACTCTCCCCGTCTTCAGTGGTATAAGCAACATTAATAGCAAAACACACATTAATAACACAAGATGCCTTGTCGATTATTCTGGTTTTCCGCTACCATCTACGCTTTCAACGAGTGTAATTGATGCATGTGTTATTATCGGTAAATAAGACGCAAACTAGAAGAAAAAAATGAAATAAAATGCTCAAATATTCATGTCATCTAGATAGAGGAGTGTTTGTTCGCAAAGTTAGTAATGAATTTCGATCTCTTCATATATGGTTGAACTATTGTTAATAAACAGACCTCTCATATATTGGAGAGTTCCAACGCCTGGACCACTTGAGGATAATCAGCGTAATAAAGTCTGCTGCCCTTCTCTACTATTTCGGCCATCCACAAACACGCGGGAACGTTTTGCGTTTCCAGTGTCTATTTGCATGTAGATTTATGGCTTCCCTTGCCATTGTTCTCGGCGCATATCTCCAGTTCTGCTGTCAAGTCTGTCGCGGAAGAGCTTATCACGTTCGTATGTTACGTTATTAAGTCTGATTCTCTCGCCTCTTTAATTTGCAACGCGGAAATAAAAACATTGTGAGAATTGCTGTACATTATGAAAGAATTTAGGTTCGTTGTTTTACAAACATGTGCTTTGGAATAGATTTATGCTTGTGAATAGAAAATGGCTTAGTGCAAATGCGAGTCCTAAAGGGCAGTTACGCGAAAGCCTTCAGGAATATCTCGCTTCAAGTTTGCGACTGACAACCCCCTCTTCTTTCGGGATGAGGTCATGCATGTGATATACACGTACATTGCCGGCAATGAAAGCAGTAAATCGCCCTCTGTTCATTTTTTACGTCGCTGTTGGAAAAAAGCGTCGATAATTCTAGCGGAAGGCCACGTCGCCCCCAGAGCGGCGAAAGGCTTCCCCTGGGGCTGGGGGCGAAGGCGACTCACAGCGCCGCTTTCATTCACTCGCAGGCGGGCGGGCAGGCAGGCGGGCGTTGCTCTCTTTTTGGTGCGGTTCGCGCCTCCACGGCGCTTGTTAGTCCCGGATCGTTTGTCTGTCTGCCGTCTCCCGGGCCAGACTGCGTCTCCGCGAGGCGACTCGTCGGGGCTCTCCTAGGGCGCGCGCCGTCACCTTCTCCTCCCCTCCTCCTCGTTCTCCTCCTCTGCTCCTCCTCCTCCTCCTCCTCTCTCTTCTCTTCCTCCTCTCTCTTCTCTTCCTCCTCTGATCCTCCTCCTCCTCTCTCTTCTCTTCCTCCTCTCTCTTCTCTTCCTCATCTGATCCTCATCCTCCTCCTCTGATCCTCATCCTCCTCCTCCTCTGATCCTCATCCTCCTCCTCCTCTGATCCTCATCCTCCTCCTCCTCCTCTGATCTTCATCCTCCTCCTCCTCCTCTGCTCCTCCTCTGCTCCTCCTCTGCTCCTCCTCTGATCCTCCTCTGCTCCTCCTCCGATCCTCCTCTGCTCCTCCTCC
>BOPP01000361.1:71869-112475 GCA_017312745.1 Gryllus bimaculatus | reverse complement strand
TCCTCCTCTGCTCCTCCTCCTCCTCCTCTGCTCCTCCTCTGCTCCTCCTCTGCTCCTCCTCCTCCTCCTCTGCTCCTCCTCCGACTGCTCATCCTCCGGTTCGTCTTCCTCCTTATCCTTGCTTTTCTTCTCCTCTTTGCACTCTTCCTTCTCTTCATCCTCCAATTTCATCCCTTGTCCTCCCTCTATTCTCCCTTCCTCCTCACCCTCATCCTGCTTGTGCTCCTCCTTCTTGAAGTCCTCCTTTGTGCCCTGCTCATCGTCTCTTTCCTTGTCCTCCTCTTGCCCTCCTCTTCTCAACCTCCTTATTATCATCCCCTCCTCCTCGCATTCCTTTTTATCCTCAACTTCCCGCCCCTACCATCCATCCTTCATGTCGGCTTCATTCTCCTCTGATGTACAACTGCGCAGCTAACGTCAAGGCAGATTCTGCCGATGAGCACGTGGGGTACTCCAGTGAACCGTTTCTTTGCCACTTTTTTTTCTAAGACTTGTATCAGTTACTTTTTCAGCGCATTTCTTCTATCAGTTGTTATATGCTGTTTCGAAATATTCCTATGAAGATAAATGTTTAACTAGTTTCTTCTCGTTTATAAATTATTCCAAGCAATTGTTAGCAAGCTATTGAACAATTGTCAGGAGTTGAAAATGCTTTCAAAATCGTATTAAAATGCATTGGAAATCGTATTAAAATGCATTTAGTAATTCTAAAACATTTTGTGAACATCGCTTAATTTCTATGAATACCATACAGTAACGAAAAAACGAGTTGTGATCTCAAAATCACAAATCATAAATACTGTCATGTATGATGTGTGGACTCGTATTTATCCCGGTGTATTGACATTAAATAATTTACCACCGTTTTATTACGCTACTGTACCACCATCATACTTCAAGTAGCACTCATTGAAACACAAACGTGCGTCATTGTAAAGCTTTTTTTTTTTTTTAATTTTGCAAACTCGTAATATCGATAGTAGAAGAATGTGTTTACACGTCTATACACGTAAATTCCAGATTATAGTGATATGAATGTAGTCACTCTCTCCCCAATTTGGCAAGAATATTTCAAATTTCTATAAATTTAAAAGTGCCTTATTTCTACTTCTACATTTTGTATCAGTTTTAGGTCCCTAGAAGAATGTTATTCTCGTGGGGTAGTTACTTTGAAGCTTTAAAAATCCAGTCATGTAACCGAATATTGAGGCATAAACGGGGTATGTACATTAGAAGATTGCACCTTGCAGATGAAACGTTTGTTGAACGATACAGAATGTTTTTTTTTAAGTATTTTCTTTCTTTAACCGAATTATTTGAATTAGGCACATATTTTAATGCTGTATACCTATATTGGGTCGCATTTTTTCTTTTCATCAGAGCAAAATTTTCTCTATGGCATTATCGCTCCTCACTCTATATTGTAGTTTGGTTTTGCGTGATATTGTGGTATGTTTCAATTTTATCATTGGCAGCTATTTTAATGCGAAGTATGTCTCCAAATTTGAGAAAATTCGAAGAGTTTCAAGACATTCCCTATCTCACGAAATTTTGTTTACATCAAAGAAGCATACATTTGGAAATATTCAGTATTCTCGGCTCAATTGATTTGTGGGTTTGTGCGCGTCAATTGCTAAGGTCATTAGTCTCGTAAATGTAGTGCATGTTTCTTCGCGGGACGTGGCGGTAATATTCTCTTCCTGTCCATATCCATCGCCGACATACACGTCGGCTAGCGGGGTGGTATCTGCCACTAGCAGGGCACCACCCCACCCGGAATGAGTGGTGTCCCGACATGCTTGATAGTTCATGTACGTGTGTGCGTGTGTGTGTGTGTGTGTGTGTGTGTGTGTGTGTGTGTGTGTGTGTGTGTGTGTGTGTGTAAGGGGTGATGATAGGACAAGAAAGTGGAAGGAAAGGCCTCGCGCGGTCCATGGCCCGTTTGTGAGGGTATTCGCCTGGCGTTGATTGGATAAGCGCCTGAAAACTACCGATCAGAGCAGCCGGCCGCTAGAATTCTCCTCCGGAGCGCGGAGAGGTCTAAATTTGACTGCCGAGCCTCGCACCCTAGAACATGCCGGGCATTGGCACTGCAGCGACATCAGTTAAAGCCCTGAGCTACCTTTGCTGGTTTCTCGGCTCAATGAACTGGCCTTATTTCTCACGAATAACTTTGCTTATCTTGAATCTACGAATCGGTTTTCCCCACATTTGTCACTTGGTTTCTAGATTAGGTACTTATTAAAGTTTGGTAAAACCTGCGGTATTGTAAAGATAAATTGAATGTTCATTTTGTGCGTGAAACATGAACTCCTGAGCTTCAGAATATTTCACATATTTTCACATATAATTTATCGTATTTTCGTTTTTCCATTCTTTTACTGCAATTTGAGTAATGTGTGTTATGTTTTATCTAAAACGTTTATTAGGCAACGTCTCTATTTTATGCTTCATTGCCGCGAAATCTATTCTCTTACTTTTTTTATTCTATGCTCTTACTCGATACGGTTCTGCTCTTGTGATTAGGTTAAAAAATAGTGGCCTGAGAACGACAAAGCAACAAGGAAAATCTGCAGAGGAGTTGCGATGGAAGATTGCATAAATGCAGGCTGATTCATCTATACTCTGGACGCGTGGACTCGGCGAAGACGGCCAAGATTATGACGTAGCCAAAGGAATTTTTGAGCGTTTCCTTTCCTTTCTATTTGTGACATGACTTGTAATATTGCTTCTCGCATAAACTACATACAAACTTCCGCCAGAGGTATTTGTAGTATGTGTTCTGATGAACTTTGAAAGCGCTTTCGCGCTTTACTACTGCTCCTCATGGACCTCTTGGACGACCAACATTTCAGCGCTGTTTCGAAAAGTGTTTCGTGTGTTCCTTTTGCGAGAAGACACTGCGGCTGATAGGCTACGCCTATTGAGAGCGATATCCTCAGTTTCCATTGGTTGGACCGCTTTATCGTTTGCTGCGTTTTGTAGAGGCGTGTTCTCGTTTGCGCAATTACTCGCCACTGGGCGATATCAGGCGTAATTAATGAGCTGTTTAACTGGAGAGATGATTTCATTTCAATTTACTGCATCGCCCCGAAAGGGCACGCATCTGAACCTCAGCATCTCTGTGGCAAAATGGCGTCGCGACTTCATACACGCTTTTCCTGAATTGCCTGCTCATACGTGTGTATACGTGCACGTACGAGCTTTCGTGCATATGACTGTAAAGTGGTCGCGTGTGTGATTAGTAGCAAGCCAGTACTGTAGTACTTTACAACCTTCTGAAAATAGAGTTCGGGGGTAAATACTTTAAATAATGAATCCGGTTGAAGGAAAAATAATGCGTAACAATATTTAATGTTTAAAATTATTTCATTCATCAAAGAATAATTTAATAATTCTCATTTTCGGTGTGAGGTCGTAAATACACAATATACATTAAAATAACTTTTCAATCTTTTTTTTTTTATTTTACCGTACATTTACATTTTAGACAGTCTTCATCTGCAAATCGTTTAATTAAATTTTACAACTTAAAATCCAGTATAAAAATGATTTTTTGATATTTGTTTACATTTAAATAGTAGAAATAGATCTGAAGACGATGCCATCGACAGCTACTCTTCTTTCGAGCATTAATGTTAGAATATACTCTTTTATATCCACCATGTCTATTATCCATGTCTATTACGCAGAAATGATACGACTGCTATTATTTTACAGTAAAGTTGGTTATTGTTGCTTTGTCCTGGTAATATGTATGTGTTCCCTAACCATTCGTTTCTAGCTTACGTCACGGTTCAAAATAAGGATGGCGGGCTGTGGTCTCGAATCATTCAAACTTTTTATGTTCTTTTAAATAAGAGTTGTTTAGACATCATAAAAAATTGATTAAAATAATGGAAAGGGATTTGCTTTCTTAGTTACAGTTTGTGACGCAGGAGTTTATTAATATTGTAGTTTAATTTTTCTAATTTTTTTAAACTTTACGTATATTTCTGAAATAATGGGTTTGGCAATTATGATGGGTGTTCAGGCTTCGAAATTGTCTTAGCGGTTATATTTGTAATGGCTAATTGACTTGATATTTTGTCGTACCGAGTATTTCACTTATGCCGAATTTCGAAGTTATTGTGTTTGTGAATTTATACGCAACTGATGACGTTGCGTTTTTGCGTCCTGCGATTCTGTTACTTCGCCCTAGTAACAACCGCGCCGATATTTTGTTGCTAAATGTGTTGGTGCGGTCATGGCATATCCGCTTCATTGCGCATGAGCTGAAATTCGACCTTGGTTATTGCGCCATATTTGTGAAGACCAAATGGGCATTTACATGCCCCTCCTAAATCTGACTTTATAATTTGCAAATCTTGTATATGTATCGACATTGTCGCTTCTTATTCCATTCATGTCATGAAATACAAGTTGGCAAATAATAAATATTGAAAGTTAATAGCTGAGAGATTTTTCTACTCTTTCGCGAATATCGAGCGCGATAAGAGTAAACAATACATTTTATTCTAGTATTTTAATATTGTTTAATGCTTGCAACTGTCCTTGTTTTTCCTATAACAAAATCCATATTTTAGGACGGACATATTTCAAATTATGAACACTAACAACACGTAATTCTACAAATTTTAAATGAGAATGATTGGCATTCCGAGTTCAGTGATATCACAAAATATAACACTCGGAATGACAATGCACCTATAATTTTACTATGTTTGCAAGCGTAGTGACGCATACACCTCACTTGAATGGTTATTTGACCTTGAAAAAATACAAGAAACTTGCCGTTTAAATGATGTTTTCTAAATTTACTCGAATTCCTAAAAGGCAAAGCAGACATTGTAAAGGTGCTGAGTAGAAATATAAATTAAAATTACATATTTAGTTTATATATTTGTGTTATTGATGGCCAAATGAGTTAATTGATGGGAAAACCTAGTTTTTTCATTTGAATAATTCTTTGGAAAGCAGTGATATCCAACGCATGCGTTTCTTATTGTTTGCTTCTGACAGTAATTGATATGTGATAAAATTATTTTCTGAACTTTCTAATATATTTGTTACTTACAAACAATAAAATATGCCTCATTTATGGGCTTATACACCTTGCACCCAATTCTTTTGCGAGAAAATGATAATTTGTTCATTCCGAGTTTTAAGACAATTATATGGTAAATAAGTATTAATGTTGTACACAATTGTGGTTCTCGGGCCATCATCTTCGTAGATGATCAATTTGGGTTTTCAGCTAAGTTAACCAAGAACACAACAGTTGTGTATAAAGTTGTATCTGTATGTTAAAAAGTAGTATAATAAATCAGATTAATAAATGTTAAATGAAAATAATTATATATATATATATATATATATATATATATATATATATATATATATATATATAATTAGAAAACTTTCATGTGAAAATGTTACAAACACTAACCAATATTCCGAAATTAAGTAAAAATAATAATAATACTGGATTTTTTCCCCATGATCATTATTGTGTGGCCAGTATATTTCTTGAGATTTCTCATTTTTAGGCCTTGTGTTCGTATGATAAGGCGTATATTATTTCATTAATGATTTTATAAAACTACCGAAAATATCGTTGGGACTTAAACTATATTCCGAGAATATTTCTTCTCAATATCGATGATACAATTCGTTTGAGTGTTCCTGGATTTATTAACAAAGTTTTCCGATGTAATGATGGTAAGCTTGATACCGATATTATTTAGCGAAACGAAATTTATTTTCGATTTTTTCTTCAGATTTAGCGTGCTTAGACACATTCGTTTTCATAAATTTGTTTGTTTGTGAATTCAACGCAGAAAGCCAGATGTGTTGAAAAATGTGGGTCATTGCTCTTACCGTAATTTGCATCTCAAAACAATCTGTATTCGCAGAGTGCAAAACCTTATAACGACTTTGATCCGTTTCGTAGAACTTTTCTATTCCGTATCATGACGTTTTGACATTTTCTTGCTTTATTAACTCGTTTTAATGAAGTAGAGATATCCCTGCAATGCATTAAATGCGTTGCTAATGATTATTTCTGACAACGTAACGAATATGTGGAGTAAATTGCCTTTTCATCTGATTCGCAATCCTGTATTAAGAGTAAGAGGGGTTCCTCCGATTCCATATTTATGCGTGTGCTATTTCGTCGTTGATGAGTAACAAGGAAAGAGACCATTGGTGCCAATTTGCTCTGGAAAGGGCATTCGAAGAAAATACTAGTTAATCTATAATATGTGAGCATTTGTGTCACGACGTTTGTTTCCCAATTATTCGTAGCAACCCGACCGCGACCGCCAAGTGCCAAAATCGCAAAGTTACTTACCGCTCTGCGTTTCTACCCCAATGCTCTCCCGGCGCCGGAGTCCGACGGTGTCGCAGCCTCTAATCTGAAGCACCTGCTGTGGGGAGCGTCTGGATGCGTCCACGCGCCTCGTGATCGGGCAGTGGGAGGAGGACAAGACAGCGTTGGCGGGGAAACTGGCGTTACTGACGCGTCGTGGTGGCCGCCGGGTCGTTTTATAGACTTGCGTGTGCCGCCGGCGGCGGCGGCGGCGGGGCGGGCGCCGGGGGGGCGCCGGGGGGGGAGGCGACGACGCGGGTGTGGGCGTGACTGCTCGCGTCGCGGCGCAGCCCAGCCAGCCTGCTTGGCGAGTCAGCTGTTTGGGGCCGCGGACGCCGGCGCGTATCGAGAATGACTGCAACCTCTTCTTCCTGCGGTCCGCGCCTGAGCGGGCAGCGCCCCCGGTGCTTGTTTCTCTCCGCATGAGGCGTGGTCATAACGTTGATAGCGGGGCTGGGCCGCGGGCGCGGGGGCGGCAGCGGCCCGCCGCGAGCGCGCGCGGTGCGGGGGGGCGTCGTCCGCGGGCCGGAGGGCGTGTGCTGGGAGGCGCCCGGGTCTCGGGCGTCGGCTTCGAACGAGGCATGCGACATCAATGTCAGTTTTGTAAACCATCGGTGTTTGTTTCTTTCATGATGTCTCTCAATGAAAAAGTTACATGATCACACTACTGTGAAGGTTAAATTATGAAATATTATTGATAGTAACATTGTTCATGTGTTGGAACCAAACGAAACCTGTTTGTATTACCTTCATCGACCAAACTCTTTCGCCACTGCCACTCGACGACCACCATGCCCTTGTATTTCCTCTTTCTTCATATTAATTTTGCTTATTGAAAAATGGTCAACAAATGAGCTGTGGTCAACAAATGGTCTGCCCCTTCGTCTCATGCTCTTAGTCGCTGAACTGATAACCACGAACTGTGTCAATTTTTTTCCCCCGTACGAATGTAAAGTTAGATGTTACTAATCCAGTCTAAAACATCGATGGTTGTTACTCAATGTATTATCGACATTGATGTTTGCGAACATGATGTTTTGTTATCTACGTCGTATCACAACGTCGAACGTCTTCTATTGTTGTTCGCAGTTTTTGCACGCCTTGGCGAGCGAGCAGGAGTCGACTGCAGGTCTCGATCTTCGGCGCAAGTGTAGATGCACAGAAGTGATGCGAAAATTGAACTGCGCATGCTCAGAAGAGCAATAATGCTGTCTGTCGCTTTAATGTTTGAGGGTGCAGAAACTCCCTATTGATGTGAATCCGGTGCTTTATCTCGTCGCGGGTGATTCCGCGGTGGTGTGCGATGCCGACACGTCCTTCCAGTGCTCTTCTTCAGGGCCAAAGCGGAGGAACTACGGCGTTTTGGACGAAGCATGGAATCGCCGGTTTCGACGCTGAGAACTCACTCCGACAGCCGAGAGCCTTCGCTTGACTCTCGCGGCGAAAGCGTATGGCTTCTCCAATTTAGACTCCAGTTTTTGATACAGGGCGCATCCCCTCTCTACGATCCCCAAATTGTGGTGGCCGCCGAGGACGAAAAAAAAAAAAATTACAAAAATCACGCGAAAGCTGAACGATTGATATTGCAGGGACGAGATGACGGGTTACGGTAAGGGAATAGTGCGAAGGTCTCGAAAATGTCCGTGAGCCTCCGAAATGTATTGCTCCTACTAGAGTGCATTGCTGCTTAATATAAGCAAACAGCCTCCTTACTCGGCAGATCGCAGCACATTTATTGTGTTGTTAGTGATGTTCAGGATGAACGAATTAAAGCGTCTTGTTGTTGCCTAATGTCCGGACTCTGGAAAACTTACCCGTTACCCATCCTTGAAGTGTTTCAAATAGTTGAATAAGAAATTATTTCCAAATTTGGGTCACTGATTTGCCCTTTTAATTTTCGTCCCTTTTTGCCGCCTAATTTGCAAATTTGGTTCCACGTGAGCGCCCAACGCCACTATCTGTTCTCTGACGCATGATCACCATTCGCCACTGGTCGGCAGTCTCCATAATATTTGGTCTCTGCCATACAGTATCGGTTTCCCCAATATTTGGCAGTTGGGCGTACTTCGACTGAGCGAACAACAGGTCTGATTAGGTCGGGAATTGTCGGAGTGTTTGCTTTTGCCCGGCTTTTAACCAGGGTTCTATTCCACTAGCGTATCGTGCCACATGGAGTTTTCGTCCTTCGGACTTAAGAGTGGTAATCCCTATGCCCTATGAGGGCGGCTTAGTGTGTGTAAAAATGTGCATAGTTTAATTGGTGCTGGAGACTTCTGTGGGTGGTAACAGTGGCAGGAGAAGGCAAAATATGAAGTATATTAACCCATTGTTTAAAATCTGTACTGCAAATCATCTTGGGAAACGCGTCTAGCTGAGGACCAAGAAAACTTCAACATTCGAATTTGTCAAGAAGATAATTGTATTATAGTAATTATCGAAACGAGTTTATAAAGAGGTATTTAATTACATGAATGGTATGTTCAAGAAAACTCGTCCCTTTCGTCGCTCGTTTTCTTATTTAACATGTGCAATTATACCCCTTTATCCACGTGTTTCGTTCAATATTTTTTTTCGTTTCCATTAGAGAATAAGTTTTAATTTTGAGAAATTCAATCAAATCTTTACCATGAGAGGTGTGTTTGATGACGTCATAGTGGTGTTCACCAAGACCTGTTTTAGTAGGCCTTGCAGTCTGTGTTTACAATCACTTCACATCATTACACATCATTACTTCGTACGAAACGTAGGAGCATGTGTGAGAGAGCAATACGTGTTAATGTTGGAAAATAGAATGACGATTCAGTTCTGACTCCGACGTTTTGCTGGTGTATTATCCAGAGTACTATACAACTGACGATTTCATTTTTTATATTTGTAATATTGTACGACCAAATGTAATTAAATGTTTTTACTTGTTCCAGAATGTGCCCATCCACGACGATCTTAGATCTGTCAGGATATAAAGCCATAGTTTTAGTTTTTGGAACGGATATTTTCATGTTATATTCATATACGATTCTTTGGAGGGAATGTACCGATTTCTGCAAATTATCTTGTCTCTTGTAGAATTATGTAGTCAACTGCGAGCAGCAAGGTATTAATTCAAATATTATTTGAGAGTATAGGATGCTTTGTGGAACATTAAATTGCCATTCGCGTATCATATCGAGATAAATATTAAGTAATCCCGGTGATATGTTGCAACCTTGTGTTACGCCTTCATTTATAAAAAATTTCTGCTAACATTTTTCCTTCAATATCAATGATTGCTTTATTGTTACAACAGCTATTTCTGGGCCGTCACGTTAAAAAAGAATAGCATTAACATATCTGTGCAATATAAAGCGACTCTGGGTTAGATGATCGATGCGTTAAAATGGACGGAGCTGCAAATAATACCTTTCTAGGCTCCTTATGTATGATTCACATTACATTATTCATATCACTGAAATTGAAAAATAAATTTTTCACAGGTGATTTCGTGGGATTCATTCTGACGCTACTCAACTACTGGCGGTTTTTGGCAGGAAATAAAGACGCTACCACAGATTTAATATCGTAGAGGTCGATGTGTAAGAAATACTTGTACTATTGTTGAATTCAAGGCCCATTCACAATGCAAACATAAATATATGCATGGCGTTAACATAAAAGGTACGACTACGTCCATAAGCGGTTTCATGCTGGAAATTTGCATATCAACGGCGTGAGAGAACTTTTAAAAAAATTACACGTCATTTTGAGCCGTTTTATGAGAAAATGGTGATTGAGCGTTTCTGAGAATGCGGCTTTTTGAGTTAATTTTTACAGAAAAAGGTAGTTATCTAGAAACATTATATGACATTATTTAAAGCACATGAACTCGTAAATACAAACAAATTTACGCTGATATAAATATTAATGACAATTTGGAACCTGTTTTGAGAAAATCTTGGTTTTTGTAGTTTTTAATTGCCCATATTGCATGCAATATTGCGCGAAAACTACTAAAATTTTCAAAAAAAAATGTACGTCCTTAATGAAAGAACTCACTATGGAGAACAAATTGTATTTGAAGGAAGAAATCTCTATCTTCAAATTTGTAGTTGTAGGGAGACACCGAAAAAAAATCATACTTCAAAATTTTTCTATGCCACGTATGTTACTTTATTCTTACAAGAAATTTAAAGAAAAAAATTGGAACCGTTTTTGAGAAAATTTTGAAAATGTCCGGGGGGCTTCATGTAAAGTATCCTCAAATTTTAAAGATTTTTTTTCGAAATTTCAAAGATTCGACTCGAGCCCTATCGACACGGGGTTTCTTCAATTTGAAAAAAATCCTGCGTATGGTTTAGGCACTAGTAGTGTTTACAGGCACCAGACGAATGTTTTGGGGGAAAAAAAACTTTTTCAGTATCAAAACATGTATTTCTGTGGAAATCTCAAAATATTTTTTTCCGCGGCATTATTTAACTTTTTCTGGACTACATCTATTACTTCGTATGTACCTACGTATCCGGGAAAGTAAAATGAACCAATTACAGTACGTTAACTCAAAATCGAGTATCTAAATAGGATCGAAATCGAAAGACGAACTAACGCCATGTATTATGGGCCATGGACACAGTCGATATCGAAATCGATTCTCACATCCAACTAATAGTAAACCAGAATGTCACAGCGAATAGATTTGGCTTACGTTTATGTTCAGTCTATCACTTATGTTGTTTACATCTATGCGTTACGCTTTTGTTTGTTGTTTGATTAGCCTCGCGTGGCCTCGAGGGGTGTCTTCGAGGGCTGCAAGTTCCTTAAAACGCACCCGCTACCTTCAGGGTGCAGACCTTTGCGGGCGGAGCTCGGGCTCCCGGTGGGTGGGTGGGGCTCCAATCTCTGAGCATGAAGCAAACGCCACGCTTTGCCCGTTGTGAGGTCTCGGGCTGCGACCTTCCAGTCGTCTCGACGACCCGCTTGGGAGCTCTTGGGGCCGCGTTCGGGGTCTGGGACAGAGATCGCTCCTCAGCAGTGGCGCAGTTCGTCTCGGAACGGAATCTGTTCCTGAGCCGAGCATAACACGCGGTTTCCGTAATAGTATCTATCGTAATAAAAATATTCACCTGCAGTAACGTAGCTCCTGACCAGAAAAAAATACACCGGTGAGCAACTAATAAAATAAAAATATAGTTGTGGTGCCATTTTTTGGTTAATCTGTACTGGACGCGTACGTGTTGACTTTTTCTCTCTTTTTTATACAGCGTTAAAGTGATTGTGAGGGGTTTTCGAAAGACTGAGTGTTCCCGCTTTTCGCGTACTGTTGGGAAAAAGAAATAATAATTCAGTATGAAAGGTTAAACATTTCTTTAAACATCTTCACCATTGCTATTTGATTACAGATAATTCAATGGCACACGTCACATTTGTTCTTCCGTGAAATGAAGTGGAAATGCTTTGACTTTCAAAGAGATATCTCCAGATCTTTCCTTCTCCTAGGAATGCAGCAGACCATGCAAGATCATATACAGGTTCTGATTGCATCACGTTTTTAAGACAATATCACTCGGCAAAATATCACAAAATAGATGCTTAGCAGTTTTGTTTTCAAATATTTTTTAAATATGTTACCATTCTTTCATAAGTAAAATGCTCTGCATTCATTCTAGTCTGGCCTTCGTAAATTAGCCACGAATTGACCAATTAGTCCCCAACTTTATGAAGTAGTTTTTGTTATTATTATTTAAGCACATGTTATAAAAGACCAAAGATGACTTTTTTCAAACGCGAATGAACTATTTTCTAGAAGAGCGTCAAGTAAGAAAAGGAGAAATAACTAGTCTCCGATTTTTTCTGCAGCAAAAGTCAGATTAGCGAAAACACATTTGGTTTGTTGTTCATTGGCTTAGTCACTTTTCCACTAAAGCTGTATTGGTCTTTTTTTTCTTTTCAGGTGAATATTTTTCTTCCGTAAGATAGATAAAATAGAGCGTGGCATTTCGTCACAAAGAGTTGAGCCAACTTTGGTTATTGGGTAAATTGACGAGCTCGTAAGTTAGCATCAAATATCAAAGATTTAAAAATAATCAATTATTTAGGTTAATGAATATTGCCGAAGCTCGTGTGTAACTCCTTCGCAGGAATGGAAAATTTGGAGATGAGTTTCAGAAACAACCTTGACTGGGTATGCAGTAGAAGTGATTACGAAACTCCTCAGATGAATGCGATCGTAAATGTCACTCATCATCCTGAAACTCTACGGAGAAAAAGATAACCATGATTTTTACAGAACCCAAACAGTCGGTGCATTTAACCCTACATCTGTGAGTTGCTTCACCCTACTCTTTAATGACCACGAAATATTCCAGAAGGAGTGGATGATAGACGGCTGAACTGGGTGAGGAAGAGAATAAAATGTTTGTGCGTAGCGTGTTGCATTTCATAACTTGCGACGCCACTGGCGAATACGTATTTCTTGCAATTCATAATTCTCTAGAAAAGGGAGTTTCATCACGGAGAGACTCGGGATTTTCAATTACATTCTGTCAATTTTAGAAATTACTTAATTTTAGAAAATAATGCTGCAGACATGTACCTTGTTAGGATTTAAAATCGATAGTATAACTACAAGGTTAGTGTTTCAATAAATCATTTTTTATAATGAAAAATATTGGATTAAAAAAAATTAAATAAAGTTTTTCCGATTTAAATTATTTCTACGCCGAAATACATATTTCTGTTAACAAAGTACTATTCATAAGTATATTTTTTTAATTGTTCAATGAAGTTTTATATGACATCACTGCGATGGTTACAGAACATCATCGTTGTTATTATTATTATTATTATTATTATTAAAAGCAATTTATTTAAAAAAGTATTAAAGAATATTGCAATTCTGTTTTGTGAGTTTTTGTGTAAGTTTATGAGTTTGTGTGTAAAAATATAATGCGTGATTATTGATCATATTAAATGTGATTATCCATTTTCTGGAATATATTACACATGACGATAAAGAAATATGTGATTATGAGAAAAGTGTCTTGAGTAGAAAAAGTATCTTTATTGCCATCTGGACAATTTGATTTTATATTGTTCTAATCTTTAGTAAAATTTAAAATAAAATTGTTAGTACAAATAGTTTCTGCCACAAATGAGAGCGCCCAGGAGAGTACATAAAACAAAATTAAAACCCGTAGGTGATAAAGGGCACTGTGGTAGCAAATCATTAGGCCAAAAAGAAGCACCGTTAATCTTATGACTATAAAAATTAAAAAAATCATTTAAATGTATAATTTGAATTGTCGAAACCAAACTGCATCTACTCGTATCGCGATCATAAGTGTGCACTTTTTTCGTTGTGCATTGAGGGGTTATAGATTCTCTTCAGAGGGAGGTGCATTGATCTTGTGCGTTCCGTTTTTTTGTTATTGGGTGGGAGAGGTCCCGCTGTGTTTTCTTGGCGCCTGCTGTGCGTCGCGGCCCCGAGAGGGTCGGAGGTCAAGACTCAAGGAACAGAATTTAAAAAAAACAAAAAACTTTTGATAATATATCTTCTGCGAAAGTATTGATTTATTTTTATTATTATTAAAAATTGAATATTTTAACTTTTAAATGGTGTTTTAATCTGTTTATAAATATAAATGTTTTTAAGGAAAACAACGTATAACTTCACTTCTTATTACCGCAAACAAACGGAATTTCGTCGCGTCGCGCCGGGCCGTGTCGTGTGGTGTTGTGTCGCGCGGGAGGGGAGTGCGTGGCGGCCGCCGTGGCCGGAGGAGCCTTGCTGTCTGCGGCGGGCGCGGCGCTGACGTCTGGCCCTCCGTGTGTTGAGCCACAACACCAACGCGCATTTATCTGAGCGCCGCGCCGGAGGCTCGTCTGGGTCTTTGACCTGCGGGCCGCCGCCGCTGGTGTCCCGCGGGGCGTCTGCAGCTGCAGCGGCGCAACGCACGATGCGAAGGAGGAGGGGCGGGGAGGGGAGCCCTCACCCGTTCTGGGTACACGAAAATGACGCACTGGCTTAACCGTCTGGGTTTGCGCGACCCGGAGTTCAAATCCTGCTTGATACGTATGGATTTCATCATATCGTGTTGATCAACTATCCACCGAATCAGTCATCCATTCCAGTTTAGACTTTTATAAAAATCAAAATGAAGAAAATCCGTCCACGTGGGGGCGTTTCACGGGGTAATGGCAGCAGATAGTATATAATCAACACTCGCGTAATGAATTGTGAACCCGAGAGAGAATATTTTGAAAGCGCTGAGATACGATATTTGAACACGCTCTAAATGAGGCATTAAAGTACAAATTTACAGATATGATTTTAAATATAACTTTCTCTGTATATTCTGTGTTACTTGTATGAGCCACGAAATTAATCTGTTTCAATCACCCAATATTTTTGCCAAAGCAGTTTCGCTCGTATCATTCTTCAATTTTAGTTGTGAATATGTGACATTTCTCGTTTTACGCGGACCAGGCGAATACTTTTGCGCTTTAGAAACTCCCTCTAGTCTTTTTACATGACTGTACTCGTTCCTCACACCCCGGCAAGGCGTCTCGCAGGTTACGAATACACGTCGGGGTGTCCATGAGAATTTTGTGACCCCATGAGTTCTTTCTCCAAAGAGGTCACTGGTACGAGCATCTATTTTGATTTTTGTGGTTTCGTGAGCGGAATAGTACGGAGAGTTCGCGTGGCATCTTAAGAGTTTACGTGACCCGCTGAGGTACAGGAGATATCGGTAACAGTGAATGGATTCTCGGATGGATTAAAGCCGGTGTGAAAAAGTTAGGAACGAAAAGTAGTTAGAAAGCACATCTGTGCTTAAGATCATGGTCTTTCAAAAGTTCCTGCGCATCTATATGTTAAATAAAATTGTTTTTCTATCTTTTTCGCTTTTATTTTGCTCTGTCTTGAGAGTAACGTCCTTTGGTGAACTGCTTTTGAAGAAGAAAATCTCTTCTGTGAACTCTTATTGGTTTTGCAATATTTTAATTATAAGAAAATTAACCTTAATTGTAGAGGTCGTACGTTAGGTGTGAAAATATCAATACTTTTTAAATAAGTTGTGTTTTAAAAACCTGAGGTATTTACCGAAGGGTGTGAAATTTGAAATAGAGACATCGAAAATATTATAAGCAGAAAGGAAAAATATCGGTTGGTGCATTTAACTCTAAAGAATTGCCAAAGTGAGAAAAAATCATTATTGTTTTTTTACTTTCTCGCTGCGGAGTAAAAAGAAAGTTACGTAGTGCCGCGCGACTATACGGCGAATTTTCAGCGGAAAAATTCTTATTAAAGGGCCCTGGTAACGGAAAATGGATACATCCAGTTGTTATATTTAAGGGAAAACTCCTCTATCACGTTGTGTAGAATCCATGTTTTGTGGATCCTTGATACCGAAAAATTTCCTTGATACCGATTTTCTTCAAAATTGATATTCCCCTATCGACCGAATGTCGGTACCCCTTGAATTTGAAACCGATATAGTAATTTTGGTGTATACTTTACATGAAGCCGCTTGGACATTTTCACAATTTTCAAAAAAATGGCTTGCTTGCTTTTGTTTAAAATTTGTTGTTGGATAGTGTGAAGGACGTTTAAGCGGTGAAGGTCTCAGGTTCGTTTAAAACCCTAACTTTTCGAAAATTTCTAAAGTTCAAAATGTGTTCGTAGTTTTCCAACTAAAACATTAAATATAGAGATTTTGTCCCTTGAAGAAAACTGTTTCTAAAAGATAGATTTAGATACAAGGTAACGTACAATTTTTGGAAAATTTGAGTACTTTTCACTTAATTTTGCGGGTAATGAAAATACGGGTGAGATAGTACGTACTGTTTTAGCACTACTAGTTTAATCTAAGATAAGGGTAATCACATAATTACTAGACTTTTTTTTTGACTAAATGACATCTTCATATAAATATTTGCATAAATAAATTTCCAGTAAAAGAACCCCGCACAAATCTTATGAAAATGAAGATTCGCTCAAATTGTCTGAAAATTTAGTATGTTGTTCCTTAAATGATATTGATCGAAAGTTTTGGACGTTTTTGATCTAAAGTACATTTTAAAACAGAGATGATATCGATTTGTCGGATGATAGAAAGCAACATGTGTGCACTCAAACCGTATTCAAATTAAACAACCTCACCTGTTTAGACTTGTGAATTATGTTATTTCACGATGATCAGGCACCCGATAGCGAGAGGCAAAGGGACTTGCGGGAATGATTCACTCTACCGTGTAAGGCAAGTAAGGCTGTTCCAACTCGGCTGCCCGCGGGCGGGAATGCGGGCGCCCACGAACCACCACGGGCACTGGCGGAGTCCGGCGGGCACAGTCTTCTGTCAACACGGGATGCCGGCACCTGGCGAAACATAACCCTTGGGGCGCGAGTTGGCCTTGGCCTTTGGCGACAATTCGGCGCTGATAGCCGAATTAGAGAACGGGTAGGTTGGGGAGCGACGAGCATACCGGCTCATACTCGTTAAGTTTAACAGGATACGGAATGTTCGATTTCAATCAGCAACAATATTTTATGAAATTTATTTTTGAATTATTTTTCTTAACAAGTGAAGTAACATCTGAGGTCAGTCATTTAGCTGTGGCGATGCACAGAACGCTCTTCAATGTCTTGTCCTGAATTTTTCTTTCTTTCTTTATTATTATTATTATTATTATTATTATTATTATTATTATTATTATTTTAATTGCAGAGAAAATTAAATTCATTACCTCTGCTCCTTGAAATATGTTAACCAGCCCTTGGTATAATCTTCGCTGCTTTTTAGATTTTTAGAGAGCTTGGGGAAGACTTTCACATACAAATTCTGATACCATCGTAACACTTTAAGGGTATTAAAATACTTGTCCTTAAGAAGTAATGGGTTCTGAAAATCTATTATTTGCAACGTCTTCGGCGATGGTTTGGTATCCGGGGTTGTGGCTTCCTCTGCCTGCCATGGCACTACTCCTTTTGCTTCCACAAAATGTAAAGTGTGAGAAGAGCACTTCCCTCTCCACAACCTCCTCCCCGGCTGGCCATGACTGCACGCGGGCGCCCGAGCCGGCGAAAGGCCGGGTTGGAACAGCCTGGTGGAAGGCAAGGAGACCTATGGTTATCAAGCACCTCAATGTGGAGGGCAAGGGGGCTCACGGTAATGAAGCACACTGACTCACGGAAAATAAAATAACGTAAAGACCTTAGGTTCAAAAGTTCTAGATATATTTTTATTTTATTACTGTTTTTTAACAACATTCATGTACTTTTTGAGGAAGTTTATAAAATTGTAACAAATTTCCGTCTAGCTTAAGAAATGGAATATTCTTAATTTATTTTATTTTACTGAATTGTCCCTTAGTTAAATTAAAATCAGCAGTTAGTAGATTGGTGTCTTAACCTTAAGCATGAACTATATGTTGACATTTTTTCATATAATTTTCATTTGTGCAGTTAAAGCCTTCACGCGTACACATTGCCTGACATCCAGCCCCCGATGGCGAGTGAAGTCGTTAGGAACTTATTTTAGCCACGTCAAATTTGACCCCTAGAATTAGATGAAATACGATACTGGTACTTTATAAGACAAGATTTCACGTAGTCACTGACCATCTCCTATAGAAACAGTGCTGAACACAGCTGATATAGAAAGCTTGCTTATCCGCACATTAGTCGGGTTCAAAGTAACTCAGATTATTACACTATAAAGCATGTCCCGGAAGAAACGTAACGGCTGCGAGTAAGCGAATTTAGAAATACCGTTTTCTCACTGATTTTTGTGTTAGGTCAATTTGAAAATTGCGGAAATAGTTTCACTTAAAAGCCTAACCTTATAAGCTTCACTTATAAGAATAAAACGTCATTGCTCTCATTTTCTTGTAAACTATTGCTAATAACACTTTTGATTCAAATATTTCTAATTTCAGCAATTCCTCACCAATAAACCAATATTTGAACGGTACCGTATCTGCTCTACATCATCACATTACTTTTTTTAAATGTTTTTTTTGTAACTGTTTGTTCCTTAGGCTTCATGAACAAGTCAAAACATCTAAAGGAACCAACGGAGAAATAGAGGACGAAATATTCGTCCATTTTCTTGTTTTCTAAAGATATAGCAATTAGTAATGTGTGCCCAAACCTGGAAAAGTTCTCATCGTGGAAAATACAAGTACCACGACAGCATAATAGACGCAGGGGTAGAAAGAAACCCTGTGGTGATACGGATCACATTTGCTTAAAGGTGGAATTGATGAAGACAAATTGTACGGAACATACCCCCTTCCAGAAAGTGTAAGCGTTACCCACGTTTTTTTTGTTTTTTTTTTTTGGTATGCTAAATGGTAGAGCAATTAATGCGTATCTAAGAACAATGTTGACCATCAGAATCCCAAAGCATAATGATGATGATGATTTTCGAAAGAATAGAACAAATACTACAATAACAAAATACAGGTATACAATAAAGGTATAGAATGGTAATAAAGTACTACAATAAAGGTATAGAATGGTCGAAAATGATAACTTTTCCCCAATGAACATTATCTGTCTAGTCTAAATGTTTTCATAAAATATATCCTCAGGTAAAGCAAAAGACGTTTAAAGCATTACTCACGTCTTATTTTTGTTAAACACTGTGTAACTTTCCAAAACATCGAAAAGTTAACATCCCAAAACTACAATATTGTTGAGAGGGAGTTTCCCTTCATGAAATTTATTCTATAAACTTTCTGTAAATCTCTAAATCTTCTCTAAACCTTTAAATAAGGTCATGAATATTTTTTGAAAAACTAGCCGTGCTTGCGTGGTTTTCGATTGACGTAAAAACAAATTTATAAATAAACGTTTTCTCAAAAAGGCTTCTAATTTTTATATTTCTTCCTCGAATAGAGCAAAGGATGTTTACAGAATGTCGCAGATATAATTTTTGTTGAATACTTCGAAGTTTTGAAAACTGCCGAAGTTACAAATAACGCGAGAAAGTATGTGCTGTTGTAACACTAGTTTAATGTTTCACTGGTTGATGTTTTTTACCCTGAGAATTTCACACTACTTACAGAATACATTAAAGCAAGCCTTAAACTAATTTGTCAGCTCTCAGACTTCTGTAATAACAAACAAATTAACAAAATGTCGTCTACAAAAATATCTAGTGGTGCTAAAACTACGTACTTTCTCCCCCGTATTTTCACGCGAAATTATGCGAGAAGTACTCAAATTTTCGGAAACGTTTACGTGATCTTGAATTGAATTGAACTTGAATTTGATTGAATTATTTGAATATCTACCTTTAAGGAAGAGATTACATTAAGGGAAAAAATCTTTATATTTAATATTTTAGTCTTAGGAAGACTGCGAAAAATATCGAACTTTTGCAATTTTCGAAGGGATTTCTAAGAACATGGGATCTGCACCATTCTCTTAAATGACCTTTACACTATCAAGAAAATTTTTGTCAAAAACGATGGAGCCGTTTTGAAAATTTCAAAGTGTCTCAGGGACTTCATGTAAAATAACCCTCAAAATTAAAATATCGGTTCCAAATTCAAAAGGCCACCATATCACCCAGACCGATTGCCGAATACCAGTTTTGGAGAAAATTGTTTGTCCAGTTTAGCCACTAGCGTGGTTCACAGACGTTTTGCCGTTATTTGATTTTTTTGTATCAAGAACCCACAAAATATGGGCTACACCACTTGATAAGAGGTTTTTTTTCTCTAAATGTAGCTACTGGATTTATCCATTTTTTCGTTGCCAGGGTCCTGTAAATTTTTTCTGCCGAAAAATCGCTTTATTTCGCGCAGCTTTATATAACTGTATCTCCAGTCGTAAAAATTGATAAATAAATAATGTACTATTTTCGGAAGGAATAATATCTAGTTTTATGACTGCCGCTATATTAAACCGTCTTCTAACGATTTTTCTGCAAATTCTCTTTTTTTAAACATTTCCAGAGCAATGAAATTCCTCGATTTTACCTGTTTACCAGAAATTGGCCTCCTGTATAAATAGTAAATATTAATAATACCTAAAAATGCATAGAAAGAAGTTTGATCTGCCGCCGTTCATTCATTACCACGTTTTGTTGTGCGAGTTCCAACCGACTGAGGCGAGGGGGCGTAAGAGAGGGAGGTTATAGTGGGCGACACAAGTTAGCGAATCTTCAAGTGCGAATATCAGTGAGTGTTTTTGTTAAGATAAAGAGAGAGTACATAAACCACATATTTTAATGGTGTGGTGTAACGTCTTGAATTATTTTTTGTGTTCACACATACATGAAATTTTACGAAAAAAAATCCTGGTTTTCCCCATTGTTAGTTCATGGTTTACCCATTAACGGGCGAAATTATTTGGCGCGCATAGCGCACAGAATTTCCTTCCTAAAAATTGATACTGGATAGACAGATCGGAATCTGACTACCCCGTGCTGCTACGAACTTGAGTTTCTCCTTTGCTTGCAGACAGGATACTGTACTCTGATTCGAAGAATATGGTCTATTGAAATATATTGTATTCGGTTAATTGTTTTCTAGATTTTGCTACTTCCACCCAGCTTTATGAACATGAAAGATGACTTGTTTACAGAATTTTTCGTTTGCCCCTTCACTATGTAATAGCTCTAGCTTCAAGAAGAAGTCTATTTAATTGATATTGCTAACATCTCATTTTACACATTATGTTGTTTTATGATTAACATCCTTCCATGCTTTCATCCCTGACTGTCCAAAGCGATGTAGTTTTCGATCATGTGTGAGTAGTGGAGGGAGGTGAGTGAGGGGAGGGAGGAAAGAAAATAGTTGCTTAGGTCTCAACACTGCTTCACTTGTTTTCAACATCATTTCGTACCAACAAGGGCTAGGCATGCACTTTCTGGGGGAATTTTAGGGTTTGACATTGTGTAGAGAAATATAGAAGGCAATTAATTAATCTTAGATTCCTTTAATGAAGGAAAATCAGATCACAACTGTTCGTAAATCTTAGTTATTTCTTAAAGTCACTTTTCAACTACTAGTTATACAGCAAGCACCGTAATTACCATTTGTTTTTGACCTTTGGGGGTAGTGGTAGAGGAACTCGGGCCCGGAATACGAACGCACACAAATATCCATCCCCCCCGGTGGGATTTCAACCCACCACCCTTTAGGGGCGAGGCAGCTACAACTCTTCAGCCTTATTCATATAGTAATCTTTGCAATACGTTTTGCGTAAAGAACGGAAGGCGACGGACATTTCCTCTTTAGAGTGAAACGAATCTATTTATCCCTGTCATGCACATTTGTGTGAGATGAACTGTGAAGGTGTGAATGACTGTGATTTTTGACATACGTGTCGATATTTTCAATGCTGCTGCGTTTTTGTTTTTTTTTACCGAAATCATAAAATCTAGAGTTGAGGGTCGGACTCATGCCTTGCTATACGGTGCATATAGTGTGAACACGTTGTGATAGTTTTTTCTCGCATTGTCATGTGCATTTTTAAGAAATTCGAGATGGCAAAACAGTGTGTTGCATTTTTCGTCTTCCATTACTTTACAGTATTAATGTGTCCATGTCGTTTAAAAAGACTTGTCTCCTCGCGAAGAACCCCATTACAGAAGTGAGTCTAATTTGGCAGAGCAATATTGAGCGCGCGTCACGAAGTGGGCGGACGGCGCGTGCGAAGGACTACTAGGATGCGGGGCGGGGCGGGGCGGGGCGGGCGCGCGCGGGGGGGGCGGGCGGGCGAGGCGGGAGGCGAGCGAAAACCGGGTAAAAAGAGTTGAAGCAGCGGGCGGGCGTCGTGGGTCCCTGCGCGCGCCGGATGAGCCGGAATCTTCTGGACCGGGTCACGCCGCGGGGCAAGCCGCGCAGTGCCATTCATGAAGGCGAGCGCGCGCGCGCCGTACTACGACGCTATCGTGCGTGCAATGGGGTCAGCGGAAGAAACCGCGGGCTCCGCTCTCCTGCCCGACGCCGCCGATCCCCTCCCCGGCGCACTCCCGCTCCTCGACCGCTCTCCGGCGCCCCCTCGCCAGCGCTCTCTTGCCCTCTGCCATGCGCTCTCTCGCCCTCTGCCATGCGCTCTCTCGCCCGCTCGCCTGCGCTCTCTCGACCGCTCGCCTGCGCTCTCTCGACCGATCACCTGCGCTCTCTCTCGACCGCTCGCCTGCACTCTCTCGACCGCTCGCCTGCGCTCTCTCGACCGCTCGCCTGCGCTCTCTCGACCGCTCGACTGCGCTCTCTCGCCCGCTCGACTGCGCTCTCTCGCCCGCTCGACTGCGCTCTCTCGCCCTCTTGCGTGCGCTCTCTCGCCCTCTTGCGTGCGCTCTCTCGACCGCTCGCCTGCGCTCTCTCTCGACCGATCACCTGCGCTCTCTCTCGACCGCTCGACTGCGCTCTCTCGACCGTTCACCTGCGCTCTCTCTCGACCGCTCGACTGCGCTCTCTCGCCCGCTCGCCTGCGCTCTCTCGCCCTCTTGCGTGCGCTCTCTCGACCGATCACCTGCGCTCTCTCTCGACCGATCACCTGCGCTCTCTCTCGACCGCTCGCCCGTGCTCTCTCTCGCCCGCTCGCCTGCACTCTCTCGCCCGCTCGCCTGCGCTCTCTTGCCCGCTCGCCTGCGCTCTCTCTCGCCACCGCCAGGGCTTTGTATCAGGGCCTCTATCCTTTGCCCGTCCAGGAATATTAGCATTGATATTGACTTCAAAGGCGGTGTTTGTGCTTGAAACGTTGTTGCAATCTTTATGAAGAATGGTCATCTTCTATTGTATGATTGGCATTCTTTCAGTGAAAGAACATTTCGTGGGCTACAGCCGATGGAGCTAGTGTATGAAGTCGTAAACTCAGAATAAGAAATATTCGTAATCGGTACGAAAACCACTAACTAGCTTGAGTAATTACCTGAGTTGAATCGCGTAAGAGACTCACAAACATAGGTTACAAGGCGATCAAAAAGGAAGAATTTTGTTTCATTGCAAAATTGTGTTTGCTGTCATGCTGTGGCGAATATAAACTTCAAGGAATCATCATTTTTGTTTGTTGCTATTACAAATCAGGCGGACAACAAATATTTTCGCATAAATATGTTCGCATCTACCGTGTCGTAGATGTTTCTACTCTTACTAGATATAACAACAGTTGAAATAGTTACCCGAGTAGTTGTTGATCCGAGTCCGCAGTTAGAATCCGAAAGTAAGTCTGATACCACCACCATTATAGCTAACGAACGAGAGCCATTATTAGCGCATCGTTGTCATCACGGAATGTTGGATCAGATGCTAAGGACCAGAAACGCACGATCTGAAAGCAACTTTTTTCTCTTACGATTGCGGATGTTTTGGAGACCTTTGAGGTCAAAGGTCCATTTCACAAACACAAGCTTCAGAACACAATCTTCGGCAAACACTAGATGACACATCACTTTTTTCACTCCAGTGTCTTAATCTTTTTTACAGGAGAACACATGGAAACGAGAAATTTTGAAGTAACGAAATTTGAACGAATAAACAGTGCACCTTTTTTTTATTGACGAAAGTACTTTATGCAGTATGTTTTCAACACATATCACAAACTGTGTCTTTACGCATTAAATCGGGAAAATGTGCTCGCTTTCGGCGCTCATATTGTAATAACCTGAATGGAAAGTCCTGAATGCTCGGCTTAGCATGTCTGGGGGAATGGCAGTGATTTCCTCTTAAATGTGGAGTTTCAGTTCATAGACAGTTGCATGACGTGTACTGTTATATTGGTTTTGTGATGTTCCTACAGAAAGAAATCGCACATATTAAGATCAAGTGAACTCGCTGGCCATGAAATGTCACCGTTACGTGAAATAATGCCCCTTCAAATCAATTTGCGAGCAGTATGTGACGTAGCTCCAACCCGCTGAAACCACATTTTTAAACTCTAACTACGGAGTAGAGAGAAAGTTATGTAATGCAGCACGAAAAAACGGCGAATTTTCGACAGAAAACTTATTGCAGCGCCCTGATAACGCAAAAGTGGATAGATCCCATTGTTAAATTTAGAAAAAATAATCCTCTTACATGAACGTAGCCAGAATCCATGTTTTTTGTGTCCTTTATACCGAAAAATCGAATGAAGGTAAAACATCTGTATGACCGTCTGTGAACAACGCTAGCGGCTAAACCGGCTAAGCGGCTAAATTTTCTCTTGCAGCACTGTTGTGAACAAAACCACAAACATGGGCAATATGTAAGATCTCGGAAGCCGCGATTCTGAGGTTCACGTATCTCAGCAATTACTCTAAGTTGCTTTTTTTCTCGTTATATTTGCGTTTTTAATTGTATTTGTATTAAGACCACATTAATTTTTTGCATTTTTGTTGTCAAATAAGTGAGCGTCCAAAAGCAAAATTACATCTACCTTTCGTGACGCGAAAAATGTAGCCCGTTGTTTAAGCACTGCGCCTATACCCGTCTGAAAAGGATCGGAAATAAACGGGATAATGGCTCATCAGAGAAATTCTAGAAAATGCATGCTCTATGAAGAGCCAACTATGGTAGCACATGAGTGTCGCATAGAGGATCCTTGAGTCTGTTTGAAGTATTGGTCGTCTTGGTAGCTTTGTGGTGAAACTAACTACCCAGCATCTAAGAGACGCTGGTTAGACTCCAGGTTCGGGATGACTAATGCTTTGAATTATTTACGCAAGAGATTACACTGCTCCAAAGTAGGCCTTCTGAAAATTCATAAAAAAGGTGAAAGTAAAATAATCATAAGTTCATAACATTCTCAATTTTTTCGGAAATAAATAATTCGCCCTGTCCTCTGGACAATCAAAATGCCCGCATTCCAACGGCTTATATGAAAATTAAATTCACCCTCTTCGCCCTCCTCCTTACAGTCACAAGACCAACAAAATGTTTTAATGTTTTTAAAATATTAATTATTATATCGCAAATATCATTAATGTCAAGAAGTCATATCGGTATTTCAGGGCGGCGAGCCTTCATTATAGATGGAAATAAAGGGTGAATCATTTGATTGCGCTCATATTTTTTACAAATTTTCATGTGGGCTTTCGTCGTCTTTAGTAGCGTGTTTTTCCGACTCCCGCCCCCACAGTGCGGCGCGGCCGGGCCAGTGCCTCGCAGACCTCCGCGAAGTGCAGGCGCCCCGCCCCGAGGCTGCGTGGCGGGGAGGCGGTGGGGCGCGCGATAGCGTCGCTTTCGCCCGCAGGCGCGTGGTCCACTTTCTGACGCCCGTGACCAAGTCCGTGACCACACAGCCGCCGTCCTCTCGGCGGGAATGCGCGCGATGGAGTGCGTCGTGGCGAGATGGATCCACTCGAGAGGAAATCGAACCGTCGACGCGCTTCTCTTGTTCCACTTAGATGGTTGTCGTTTTTGTTTTGGTTTTACCCGACGGCGCGAAAGTTTTTTGGAGGAAAGAAGCCATTACTCGGTTGGTCGCATGCGAATGTTGGCGCTGTTGTTGATCCGAGAGTGATGCAATCTCGCGCGTGGAGCCACCCTATACTTCGATTTTTTCCATAGTAGCCATTAGGTCATTGTTACACCTCCTGTGTATAAATTAATAATTTTTAATAATTCGCGAACGTTCCTTCTCAATGGAGCTAGTGGCCTCAGATATGTGCTGCCACTGTTAAATTTTATAAGGTAGGAGGTATAACAATGACCTAATGCCATCGGCCACTTAGAAAAATATCGAAGATTAATAATCAGTGTAGCTTCCTAAACAGACGGGTGAACTCTTATCCGCGCACGTTTTCGTGTGCCCTCATTTCGCTAGATGCGAGAAAAGAGGAAGGATTGGTTATTTTGATGGCAGAACTGCTGTAACAAATCTGATCTTATTTTTCTGTGCAAAGAAGTTTCTACTCGGGAGCAAACATTTTTGGTTATTAGATGTAATTAACAGCGCTCGTAGATATTATTTATTCGTAATTCAATGATGTTAGTAAAAGAATGGGGGGTAGGTATTTCGGGGCTCAAGAAAACTTCCGCGTATAATACGTGCAGGGAGCAAACAGAATTGCACTAGAACACCCTGCCCCTAGCGAGACGTTCAGCATTTAAGGTTTGTAATGCGCAACAAATGTAACTTGTGTATTGTGTGCTCTAGTGTCAAATACATCCAACATGCAAAAGTACTTTTTGTACCCTACTCTGGCTTTGTGTTCGATACAGCTTACTCGAATTTTCCTTCTTTAATGATTTTCGCCACATTGTTTTTTCACTAGTCAATCCGATCTATGCATTTTAATGCACGTTGTACAGAGGGTGGATAATTGTGCTGTGCCCGAGAAACTGCAGCTGACAGCCTATTGGTTCGTCAATAGACAAACATTTCTAATGTCAGTTCGTTTGCTTCCTACATTTCTTTAAAACCCTTTTAGATTCCTTTCAATATAGCATTTACAAATATGTATTTGAACGAAAATCTAACTTCCGATGAATGCTGTTGTTATTTTTGTACGTTTAGTTTTACTGTTAAGTAATATTCTGTATTATTGCTTATGTTTTGCAGCCAGAGATATTACGGTAACTTTACTATTTTGGTCGGTTGTGTTGTAGATAATGCTACCATTTATTGACGTATTTTGATTATCCATTTAAATTAAACATCAAACAAGTAAATTTCCATTCGAATCTCATTATATTTTTATCTCCTGTGTCACTAGTCTTTGTAACCTTATATCTGCACTTCTGTTCTCCTCATTGTGCGTCTGTCAAAGTTCACTTTTCGCCTTCATGTGTGCGACAGTCATTGGCTTTTAGGCTTTGTTGCCAGTGTTCTTATGAAATGGTAGTCGGTACTATGGACATCAAAAATTGAATTATTAATGACGACGATTTTGCCTCCATTAGTAGTGCAAGATGGCGAGAAGCGGAAAAGAGACCATCATTATTAAATACATTTCTATTAACAGTGGTGTTTATCACTTCATCTGAGCATCCTAAAGTGAACTATGTCTCATCGCAATTTTCAAAAATCGTTGCTAGTTCCAAGTTTAAAGTCCATAAAATGGATACTTACCGTCGATATCCCCAATTCGTCGGAGTTGAAACGTGGTTTAATCCAGAAAACTAAACTTCTATGGAAAGTGCTGGTCCTGGCTTCGCCTGACTTCGAAGCAGTGGAGAGAGCTCCGAAAATATCTCGTGTAAGTAATCTTCGTATGCTTTAAACAAGATAATCATACATATTTCCCTTAATATTGACTGCAAAAAAATCCATTAGTATCCATGGTTCCTTTTTAAAATAAGTGAGATTTTGCTCGATATGTTGCATATGGAATAACTTTATCACGGTTGGATGACATATTGATGAACGGGTTCCTGGTGTCGTAGTTACAGAAAGGAGCGTATTTTGCCTATGCCAGACTTCTTAGCTGAATGAACTTCCTAGATTCAGGGAATCGTAAGCTATCCATGGTCTGGGAGTCACCTGTGTGTTGCTGCGGCTGGTAGCATCTCGGTTGCTTTTGTAAATGTTCCAAAAGCCGTATCCAGATGATATACGAGTTACCCCACACCAAACGCAATGATCTAGCAACCTAGGTTGGGTGAAAATGTTAAGGAGAGAAAATATTATCTTGCGCAGCAGCACACATTGTGAGACTTCAAGAGCAATCTCATTAAAAGAACTGACTTGTGATGTGCTATATTTGAGAAATGGCTCGGGACCGGACTTTTTGTTCGTTTTTATGCGAGCGCGGTGACGGAAGACTCCTCACCTCTCGCACCGAATGCCTATAACTTTCTCGCTACCGCGTACGCAACAGAGAGAAAGTTATGTAATGCTGCGCAAAAAAACTGCGAATTTTCGGCAGAAAAACTCTTTATTACAGTGCCCTGGTAACGAATAAGTGGGTAATTGGTTTTGCAAAATTTAGAGGGGGAATCCCCTAACACGTGGTGTAGCCAGAATCAATGTTTTGTGGGTCCTTGATACCGAAAAACCTATTGACGGCAAATCGTGTCCGTTCGTCCGTGAACAATGCTACCGGCTTAACCATTCAGCCGATTTTCTCCAAAATTGATCTCCCCAATCGATCTGGCTGATGTCGCGCCCCCTTGAATTTGAAACCAATATTTTAAGTTTGGGTGGTACTTCACATGAAGCTCCTGGGATATTTTCAAAATTTTCAAAATCATTGCTTGATCGTTTTTGATGAAATTTTGTTGCTGGATAATGTGAAAGACGTTAAGAAGCTTGATTTTTGGAAAACTGCAAAACTTCACACATTTTTTTCGCGTCTTCCTACAACTACAATTATGAAGATAGAGATTTTTCCCCCTTAATGAAATCTGTTCCTTAAAGATAGATTTTGAAATAAGATCATTTGCAAATTTTCGGAAGTTTTTTTTTTTTTTCGCGTAATTTTGCGTAAAAGTGCGGACGACAAAGTACGTGCCGTTTTGGCCCCACTAGTGTACTGTACGCAGTACCGGCGACAGGGCCACTACCGCTGTGGACGTGGCTGGCTGAGTGAGCGTGGCGCTCCAGTTGAGCGCTACACTCCGTGCAGCGGGCTGGTCCACTAGTGGATGCGTCATCGGCGTTTCAACCCCCCGCGGAAGGAGGTCGGCGAACCACGCGCCCGCCAGCCGAGGCCGCCTGCATCAGCGGCCTTTGCCTGCGCGGATGACGTAACGCCCCCGGGCGCTCGCGAGCGCAGCAAAGTCATGCAAGGAGGCCCCAACCCACTGATATGTTCAAGCAGACTGGGAAGTGGCGGGGCACAATTTTCATGTCAGGTCATGCAAATTTTTAGAAAAATATTTTTATTGCCATCACTAAATGTTTGAAATTAAATGATATCAAACCGTACGTAATTGTTTAGAATTCGGAAAACGTGTTCATCTTTGACATATTTTCTGCAGAAATGTGTGTAAACTTATTTACTTAATCCATTTTCGACTGGAAAATATCTCTCCTTAGAATAAAATGTAGTGTTCCTTTCGGTACTTTTCTTTTTACTAAATCAGTGCACCTATATTCCTCAAATTGTTCTAGTACATAACTAAAATGCTAACTAATGTAAATAAACTAAAAAAATAGCATATTATTCTTCATGAAAATTGCTTTCTGAATTATTTAATATGATTGTTGGATATTTATTTTCTTCTTGTGCAGTGTTTTCACTGAACCTTCCAGTGATGTTAATGTTTCTTCATCTCTCCATGTAGAATAATGTGGTGCTACAACACATACTTTCTCGCATATGTAACGGCTACGCAATATTATGATGCGGGAACCTGAGAATGAGTTTCCAATCATCAATTTTTTCTTCCTACTAAGTTTCGAACTCAGATCCTTAGAGTTAGCATGCCATTTACGGTACTTCCATCGCACCGCTTCTCACAGCTAAATTCAACCTTCGCGACACTTATCAAAAATTTAGAAATTTTCCTTTAAAGATCGGCTTTTTAACAACATTTTGTGAGGAGAAAAGGTGGCTAGGGAATGGAAGCAAACTTATGTAACATCAATTCGCAAAAAGAAAAAAAGAAACATAAATCAGAGAGTACAAATTATAGAGGAAGAATTGTAACTTCTTCTACAGAAACACTATTGTAACGTTGTGGGTAGGGATGTACGCCACTAGGAAAACAAACTCGAGTGAGTTTGTTTACGTAGATGTACATATTTACAAAACCTCACTCCTAAGACGGTTTGTTAGAGCTACCACTGCAGCCCCCTCTCTCTACATGCGCCTTGCGGCACCGCCTGCGACAGGCCTGCTAGGTCGCAATCGCCGCCTCGCAATTTGGCACCTGGGGGGCCCCGACAGATAGACAATCTGCTTGACATTGTTCGAAAAACACGTCGCCTGGTACGAACACATCGAACCACCATGTGCCATCGGCACTCCGCACCAGCTTAGGTGGACAAAGTTTTATGGACTCGCCACGAGAAAACCAAAGTTGTTACCCACCCGCGCCATCGCGACCCGACGTTATATTCGTATAGGGGTGAGTCACATGACTTCCGACGTCATTTCTCCCCTCCCCCACGCGCTGCATAGATACTGTGCCTGGCGTTGTCTTTGCACGTGGCCCCGTCTCTTCGGGAAATTCCAGGCTTTTCTTCCGACGGCTATTTTTAGAGCCCTCAACCCTCTACCTTGCGCGTCAGCGCTGAGCTGCTGCACGCCGTGACGCTGCACTGCATGCACGAATTTAAAAACAGAGAATTGAAACGAATTTTAATAGAGAAGAGGAACTAAGTGCTTGGACAGCTGGAAGAAGTTGTGCTGATAATGTCTTAAGCACGTTCTTGAAAAGAGATTACAAAGAAATAAGCAGACTTACCTTGTATATATTAGAAAAATCTTAGGTAAACTCTTCTGAATTGCTCTTAGGTAAACTCTGCGGTGCTCTTAGGTAAACTCTTCTGAATTCTGGAAAAGGCTAATACCAGCGCCGGGTGAGTATATGCGGAAAAATATAGGTATTTGAATCAAGAGACAAGAATGGAAGTGGGTAATGAAGTTTCGGACAAGCAAATGGTCTACGTCGTGGGTGCTGTTTATCACCTACTTTCTTAAAGATTGACCTGCAAGAAAGTCTAAACGAAAGCAAGGTATTTGTCGAATTATGGGAATATACATTGATAAAGATTGCTTTCACACATTATATGCTGACGAAGAGGGGATTTTGTGCAATGATGAGTTTGACATGAGTATATGCTTGTAAAGCTTGAGGAAACATACAAAAAAGCAGGAGTAAAGATCAGTTTCTGCAAAACAAAACATGGTAGTGAGAGCGAAGAAAAGTAATCATACACCATTAAATGGAGATCAGTTAGAAGCCTGCCACGAATTTGAATATTTCGGAGGACTTACACGCGAAGAATGAAATTTCGGAAAATATTTTGTTTCGAAGATGCCACATGGAAGACAACCCATTAGAAAGCCAAATTCGCTGGTTTGGGGAAAAGAAATATCCAGGTCTACCAAGAAGGCTTCTTTACACGGTCATACAAAGAATAGCACTATTGTGGCACTGTACTGTAAACATGAGAATTAAGGAACAGAGAAAGAAAAAAATTAGACTGCAAATGGATTGTTTGAGAAGTTAGGGAGTATCTAAAATGGAAAACTCCATAAATGAAATTATTAACCGAATGCAGGTACAAAAACCAATAACAAATTAATAGAAATCACAAAGACTAAAATGGTTTGGTCACGTGAAAGGGAATGATTATGGGAGATATCTCAAAAAGGTATGTGTGGTTTCTATTAGAATAAAGTAGTAGACCGATTGATGAATAGCAGAAGCAGGTTTTTAAAGACATGCAAAGTGGAAGTCAAGAAGAGAATGACTAGAATGATAGAGGGGTGTGGATATTGGGGTGCGAGAGACGGTCGCAATATTTGTAAAATACTCGCAAGAAGAAACGAAGAGAAGTTTTTAACAGATTTTTTTCAAGGAAAATGGAATTTATGGCATAATGGAGGTCATGTCTGGTTAATTCAGATGTGAATCCTGTAATAGCAAACCTGAAGCTGGGGTGAGAATACGAAAAAATCTCATCGTTTACCCCACGCCTCAAAACCCGGTGGTCACGAAAAATATGAAGGGTACAATCGAATTGATGATTCACCCACAAAACAGAATGTGATAAAATTTGTAAATATTCAGTTCTTTAGGAAACTAAATATTATATTTCATGTCATTTACTTGGTTAGGTTATAAAAAAGAAAAACTATTGACCTGATAATTTTGATACTTGATATTGGTTGCAAAGAAAAAACCTCTGTAATAAGATATCGTGCTGAATTTTGAATTATGTCCTTCAGAAAAAGTTAATAGAAGTTGTTTTATGTATCTTTCAGTTCTAATTAATCATAGTGTATGTTTTATTGAGTTAGGAATTGTAAATTTGTGACTGAAATGTTATCCGTAATTTAAAACTAGATAACAGAACTATTATAGAACTATAACTAGAACATATTCTACACGTAGGTCATTTGAAGAACATATTCGGTCACGTAGAATTATTTTAAGAAGATTGTGAAGAATATTCACGATATCGTTACATTTTTTTTCAATTCTAGTTTTTTTCAATTCTATGTTCAGTTTTAGAAAGTAAAATAGTGGTATTTATGTGCTCTGTTATCTTTTCGTAATTGAAACGAACTGCATGTCGTTGTATAATAATGGTTGTCACGCCACAAATAACACATTATGTAACTAAAATAGGTGTCAGAAAGTTCGCGCTTCGCCGAAAGTGTGGTGTTACGCGAGGAAGAGCTTTCGACTCGCACTCTAATTTGGGAGTTTGGAGCTTGCGGCGGGTGGGGTGGTGTCCTGGTGGTAGGGGCTCGAGGATTAGGAATATCCTGCATCTGCACGCGGGATATGCATGCACTACCTACACGTAGGGGATTAATGGCCATAGCTGTTGACGCGGCCCAAAAAAACTCCGGTCAAAATGTCGGCTCATGGTCTCTTTAGGTAGATTAACATCCAGGTCCTTCTAAAGACTGCTCCACACATTCGGCATTTGCCGATCAGCGAGCTACTGCTCGCCCATACCAGAACAGCTGACGTGTTCGGTGAATATTCGTTCCCTTTGCTGTGTTCTAAAGACTGACACGCGGTGGGTAGGGCAAATGCCGAATGTTCGGCGCTCGTCGAATCGCAAGCAACCCGTCCACGCTACGCGCTATTCGGCGAGCAGTTGCTCGGGATTCGGCGAATTCCGCATGTGTGGAGGCGCCTTAATGTCCGTTGCGGCCCACTGTGCTCCACAGCGTCGACCGGCCATTGGCGGCGTGTGCTGGTGCAACGGCGGCTATCGCGCCTCGCTTTTACGATCTGTTTCCGAGTGTCCGCGCCCCAACGCCTTACCGGTCCAGCCTCCGGGTGCGCAGCCTTGTCAGCATCTCGTCATGGAAAGCGATGAACGCCTTGCTTATTGTGGGCGGTGGCTCAGCTGCGCTTGTGGAATCGCGAACTGGCAGAAGCCGTCGCCGCGGTGGCCTTTAGCTGCCTTTAGCGACGCCGTGACAGAAGCTCTACGCCTCCAAGTACGCCCGCTTGCCGACTTGCATGGTTCAGGGCATCAATTGAAAGCCTCAAGAAAAAAAAGGATGTAAGTGCCATTTTCATACTTTCGAGAAAAATGAGTTAATATGTACGTTAAACCTATTGGCACATTTAACTCCTGCCATCACCCCGTAACGTTATCAAAAAATGCATCTGGACTGAAATGCATCTTCATGTTATAGGGCTTAATTCATTCATCATTATTATCGTAAAAACGCAAATGTATCAGAAATGACACTACATCATTTTCTTCTATTTCAAGGCAGGATTTTCGACACTAGGTAGGGCGAATTCAGTAGCTGTCTGGAAGAGAATTGTAGCTGCCGGGTGCTATGATCGGTTTCTTTCATCATCACCAGGCGAATGCCGGAGCAGCACCCTAACAAATGGGCCACGACCCGCTCGATCTTTCATGCTCCCATTCCTTTTTCTTATTCGTAGTAGCAATTATTTTATGATTTTTATATTATGAACTATTTATGTTCTGTATATATTCCCCACAATAGAAAAAATTATATAGCACAAAAATGAACGGAAATACTACATTTGTAGAACGCTGCGCAAAGTTAACACATACCAAAATCTCTTGCGTTCCAAATTCTGGTTGTCTGTGTGTGTAGAGGCGTTTCCGGAAGATTTACGCACCACTGTGGAGTGAATAATGCAATGAACTACGACGATGGATGTAAACATTGCCAAGATATTTTTCAACTCTTACTACGAAATATTGTTTCGCAATCCTACTGATGAAATTGAACATCCGCTTGTTGCGTATTTTGGAGATGAATTTGTTTTCCAACGTCACGATGCATCCAGATTCCTTTCATCGTCGAGATAATTATGCTTTCAGCAAAACAACATCCGGGACTAGTTGTCTATACTCAGCATTCATATTGAATTTCCCTTCAGAAAGTCGGCTGCCAATTCCCCGCTACAACGCAGTTTCTTCCAAAACGCATGCCCTAGAATACGAAGTACGGTTGATATAAGCCCCTGCTGCTCCGATTCGAACTTCAACGTTATCTCCGTGTATTTTTAGAAACGTATTCCTTTGAATCTATTTCGAAACGAATTTTATATGAAAAAAATTTGGGCCTGTCCGTGACCCAATTATTGGATTCATGTGACTAGAAGACTACCCGTGTATTGTCCGAGACTTTCTGAGGAGACAACCTAATGTATATAGTGTTGTTGTGGTTAAGTAAAATCGAATGAAAACACTAATTCATTTATGATCAAGTTTTCTTTACTGCTGTAATAATATATTAAATAATCACGTTGATTCACGTTCATTTGTAAAGTTTGTAGATTTTGTAAAGTTGTTAAGTTCTGTAATATTTAAGTTAGTGTTTTCTGCCACCAAGTTCTCAAACTTAATTGCAAAATTATTAATAAATCTAGTCTAATAAGCTGCATCATGAGTTGTTATAGCATTTGCAATGCGTGGAATATTTACTTAAAATCTGATCTTCCGTTTTCTTCCCGCATGTTATCTCCATTTCATAACATGTAGTCTTCTTTGCATAGAAATATGAGTACTTTTTATACACTATTAAAGAAAATTATTTCTCAATCAAAGCTATTATCGGAATCATTCGAAGAATCCCGTTCATAAATAAAATTCTGCTCTGTTTATGAGAATTTGAATTTTTTTTACAATTGTGATTAATTTACTTGGCAACGTTTACTTTAAACGATTGTGAAACACATGATTTCCTTCCAAATTATGAACCCATTTTTCTTCTTTTTTTATAAAAAGGATGATGGGTAACTAATTGTGTCGCGTGTTAAATTGTTATCGTTAAATTTTCAATTGAGTTAACTGTTTTATATTTTTCTGAATGATTTCCCTCTATGTTGACAAGAAGTTTAAACTAGTACCACAGAATGGCACAGACGTTTCCTGACTCATTAGGCTAACGTCTCGGATTTTTCTGTGCAGCAATACGTAACTTTTTCTACATTTAATTTGTAGTATGCGATAAATATGCCATTGTTTTTGTGAACATCTCGTTTACGTATTTGTGGAAAGCTATTGCGACTTTACTTAAAATTACTCAAAATCTATCAAAATAATTTTAAAAAATGTGCTTGATATTTTTGAAAAATGGATATTATTTAAAAATACTGTTTTAAAGAATAGATTTCATTGAGTAACGTATTTCTGAATTCAATAGTATAGTCGTAGGAGAGAGTTAAAAACAAATTTATTCATGCAAATTTTCGAAAATTTAGAGGATTGAACAAAAATCGGACTTATACCATACTAGGACCCCGGCAGAAATTGTTCTGCCTTTCATCTCACTTTTCTTTCCCTGTCTCTCACCGTCTCTCTCAGTCCCTCTCCCTTTCTCTGTCTCTACCCCTCTCTTTCTCCGTGTCTCCATGACACACGGCAACGCTCAGTAACAATGAAGCTCAGGTGGAGTGCAGTTTGAAAGGAAATTGAATTTAAATGATGCGCTCTTTTGTTCTGCTGTGCCATCTAGTGGAGTTTAAACAAAACTAACAGCATATAAACCTTCTGGGTGAAAAACCATGTAGATGTGTCAAATTTCATGAAGATCAGTCATGCAGTGTCGGAATTTACCGCTCTTATATATACCACTCACGCGCGCGCGTGCGTGCGTGCGTGCGCGTGCGTGCGTGCGCGTGCGTGCGTGCTTGTGAGATCATACTCTGCTGTACTCGAGCAACAACTATGAACGAAGCCACATTTGAAGACATTTTCAAAATATCCGATGGGTTTCCCTACGACTAAAAATTAAAATATGCTTTTCAAACCCCAGAAACTCGAAATTTGCTAAATTGGTCGGGGTATCCATTTTGAAGAAAAAGAGTGTGTGCTGTTAGCGTAAGTGCCACAGACGATAAGCAGGTACTTTGGCCGGCAGAGTGACAGTCATAAATGGAGGGGGCACTTTTTCTGTATTATGAACACCTAAAATGTGACCTTCAAAATTTCGACGGGGATATTTTTGCAGCAGTATACGGTCTCTGTATGTACTCCGTTTAAGTAGTATAGGTACATTTACATAGTATACAAGAAAGTAAAAACTATTTTTCGGCTCCCCAGAACATGTATTTCCGCCAAAATGCGAACATCAAATTTGTTCAACGTTACATCACTTTTTCAATTCTAGTTCTACGAGAAAGTAAAAAGTGATCGTTATATACTCCATTATCTTTCCATCATTGAAACGAACTGCATATAATTGTATAATGATGGCTGGCAGGACACAAATGACACAACTAAAATATGCGTCTTAAAGCGCGCTTTGCCATAAGTGTGGTGTTACACAAGTAAGAGCTTTGCGTGTCGCCCGCTAATGTAAACACGTAGTGTCATTTTTTAACAATATGTAAACAATGTTTTGAACATTTGGAAAATGTGAAACTATTTGTTATCAAATACAAAAACGGAAGCTAAAACCGAATGCAAAATATTTTATTTACCAAAATTGAAACGTTTTTTGAAAGGGATTGATACGTGGGATGTTGATTACCGAAGCTGGCTATACTCGCATTTCGAGGCGATAAGCCCTTTACAAGAGAATTGGAATCTGCAACCAAACAAATGAAAGCCGTTCAACCTCCATCGCCTCGTTGCCGCCGCAACTCGAGAGAACCTCAAAAGGCAGCCTACGTGACGCGTCCATCTGCGATCGGTTCGTGGAAGCGACGTGACGTCGCGGTTCGACGGTCGAAGTCGAGATCGCAACCTCCTCCGCCGCGCCGCGCCGCGCCAGATGCGCGCCCGCTCCTGGGTGGGCCGCAACGCGGCGCGGCGCGGCGCGGCGCGGCTGGCGCGCGGGTCAAAGCCTATGAAGCCGACGAGGGGCGCGCTTGCTTGCGCGCGATTGAAAGTGGCCGTAACTCTGGGGGCAGACAGGCCGCGGGGGCGCCGCGGCGCTGCGCTGGCGTCATGCGACCACCGTCGTCGCTTGGCCCTTTCTCGCCCCGAGTCGCCTTCCAGAAGCGGTTCTACGAGGTCGTAATCTAATCACTCTCTTCTCCGTCGTTTTCCTCTTTGACTTGGGAGGGGGGACCGTCGACCGCTGAGGTCACGGTTCTTGGTGGTAAACGACCACCCGGACCGCGAGTTTCACGGCGCCACTCACGTCGTTAGCTGGCGTGGTGGAGGCGGTGAGTAGGTGATTCGCCACCGACGTTTGGACGGGTTTGGGCGTGGGGTTTTGTTAGTCACCATCCTCTGTACTGCAGGGCGGCGGACGTCAAACCCGCGTATAAAAAATCCAGATGGGGAGCATGAATCCCCTGTCGGGGTTATCTAGGTTCCGACGGCACTCACGTCGATAGCTTCAAGGTGGAGGCAGTGAGTACGCGATGCCATGGCTCTTCACACCGCTTCGCCACAGCTGCCTTCCAGATGCTCCACAGGGGGAACCATCGACCGCGGACGTCAGGTTCTTGGTGGACGATTGTAATCAGCCACCCGGACCGCGAGTTTCGTCAAAAAAAATTACAATTTCACAGTGGGTTTTCGCGATTTCAAAACAATATCTGGACCGCGAGTTTCGTCAAAAAAAGTACAATTACACAGTGGGTTTTCGCGATTTAGAAACAATATCTGGAGGGCGGTGGCGCAACTCTGGCTTCAAGTTCCGATTTAGCGCGTCGACTTTGTTCATAGAGAAACATTTAACACACTCGCAAAACATTTTTTTTCGATTTAAGAAAATTGGAGGGTGGTGGCACAATTCTGGCTTCAGATTTGGATTCAACGTTTCGAAATGCATAGAGAAATGTGTGTCAAGTTTTTGGATCTGACAACTTTTGTGTGAGTGTGCTCATGTTATTATTATTATTATTATTATTATTGTTGTTGTTGTTGTTGTTATTATTACCATCATCATCAGTATTGGGAATATTTCCGCAGAATTAGACTTTTACATTTCTTCACATTTTATTGCAGGTGATTTATTTAGATATTTTTGAAAATACTTTTATTGTTATCGAGTCAGTAACTTTAAACGAATTACAAAATTATTTTGTGATATGGAAAACGATGTCATGACTGTTCGCGACAATAGATGTATCCTTTTGAATGGAAATATCTTCGTAGAAATTGAAGGGTTAATTTTACATTATGGTTCTAACCGTGAATTCATAAGTAGTTTGGTTCGTCAGATTGGCTTATTAATAATAATAATAATAATAATAATAATAATAATAAAGCTACCGTTTTGAAAGTAAAGAAAGGTTTGATTGTGTTTCTTTGCAGATGGTTTCAAAGGCGACTTACGTTTATGGATAAAATTGTTACTACCTCAAGCTGTTAAACGAGTATACAACCTTCAGAGCAAGCAGTTAGTCAAACTCTTCAGTCGGGTGAGACCAATCTTACTTTAATATATTTTAGTAATATTTTATTTCAAATTTAAATTGTATACATGGAATGTCTGAAGCATAGGAGACAACATGCTGGAAATTGTTTCAAGATAATGGTTTATTTTTAATGGCCATGTGAAGTACTCTTAGTAAAGGGAGGAAAATAAGTGGAGCCATCTCAATATGTTTGCCCTTCAAATTCATATTTAAGATTGTTTTGACCGTGGTCTCAAACACACATTAGAATAACGTGAATTAGAGCTATTCGTGTAGATTCGTTTAAAGAAACCGGAGTAAACGTGTAAGACCAAAAGAGATTGTTTACGCGGTCTGCACGTTTCCTGTGCAATTTGCCACTCAGCGCTGCCAGGAGAGCTGCCAGGGGCTCTGCAGGACTTCCACCAGGAGTTCTGCCGGGGGCTCTGCAGAGGTTCTGCCAGGGTCGCTGCCAGGGGCTCTGCAGGGGTTCTGCCAGGAGGCGCGGCCAAGTGACTGCCAGGGGCACTGCAGGGGTTCTGCCTGGGGTTCTACCAGGAGCTCTGCCAGGGGCGCTGCTAGGGGCTCTGCATGGATTCTACCTGGGGCCCGGCCGGTGCTTCTGCCAACCATGATTCATGTTGAGCCGACCATGATTCTTGTTGAGCCAACCATGATCTTTGTTGAACCAACCATGATCCTTGTAGAGCCAACCCTGATCCTAGTTGAGCCAACCATGATCCTTGTTGAGCCAGCCATGATCCTTGTAGAGCCAACCATGGTTCTTGTAGAGCTACCGATGATCTTTGTTGAGCCAACAATGATCCTTGTTGAGCCAATCATGATCTTTGTTGAGACAACCATGATCCTTGTTGAGCCAACCATGGTCCTTGTAGAGCCAAGCATGATCTTTGTAGAGCCAACCATGGTCCTTGTAAAACCAACCATGATCCCTGTAGAGCTACCCATGATCCTTGTTGAGCCAACCATGATCCTTGTTGAGCCAACCATGATCCTTGTTGAGCCAACAATGATCCATGTTGAGCCAACAATAATCCATGTTGAGCCAACAATAATCCATGTTGAGCCAACAATGATCCATGTTGAGCCAACAATGATCCATGTTGAGCCAACCATGATGCTTGTTGAGCCAACCATGATGCTTGTTGAGCCAACCATGATGCTTGTTGAGCTCACCATGATCGTTTTTGTTCCAACCAAAAATTCTTGGTTAGTTATCCGTGAACTTTGTTAAGCAAAACAAAATCATTGTTAAACCAACCATGATTCACGTTGAAACAACCGTGAACCTAGTTGAGCCAACTAATATAATTGTGGAGCCAACCATGAACCATGTAGAACAAACCATTATCCTGGTTTATTCAACAATGATCCTTGTTAAACCATGATCACTGTTGACCCCACCATGATCCTTTTTAAACAAAATAATATCCTTTTAAGCCAACCATGAACCCTTTTGAGCCAAGACTGATGCTTGTTTACCCAAACATTATACTTGTAAAATCAACCATGATCCTTGTAAAACAAAACATAATCCTTGTTTAAACCGAACATGATCATTGTTAATCCTACCAATATCATTTATAGCCAAAATAAGCCATTATTTTGACTCGTTTGACTTGACTCTTTTGATTCCTGCCTTTTTGGACTCTATGGATTCTTTGGACACTGTTGACCCATCTGACACTTGACTACTTTGACAATAGAATGTTTTTACTATTTTAATTATCGAGTTTAGTTTCCGCCAAGCACGTCGACCAAGTAAGGGATCGACCCAGCATTCGATCAAGTAGGGGATCGACACAGCAATTCGATCAAGTAGGGCGTCGACCCAGCAAGTCGATCAAGTAGGGCATCGACCCAGCAAGTCGATCAAGT
>BOPP01000361.1:45815-65063 GCA_017312745.1 Gryllus bimaculatus | reverse complement strand
TATATATATATATATATACACACGCTCGCTCGCTCACACTCACTCACTCACTCACACACACTCACTCACTCACTCACACACACACACTCACTCACACACTCTCTCTCTCTCTCTCTATCTCTATCTCTCTATCTCTATCTCTCTATCTCTGTTTCTGTCACTGTCTCTGTCTCTGTCTCGATCTCTATCGCGATCTCGATCGCCATCTCGATCGCCATCTCGATCTCGATCGCCATCTCGATCTCGATCGCCATCGCCATCTCCATCTCTCTATATCTCTCTCCATCTCTCTATATCTCTCTCCATCTCTCTATATCTCTCTCCATCTCTCTATATCTATATCTCTATCTATCTCACACACACACACACACACACACACACGGTCTCTTGTTTAACTTCTGGACATAAATGTAGCTTCACTATGCACACGTTTTGTTGAACTCTCATTTTGGAGTGGTGTTAGTGGTAGAAGTAGATCTGGGGGTGAATTGCTATTTTGTTGGCAATACAGAGGAATCAAATCTGCAGTTTATTTGCTCGTGCAAAGAAGGTCTCTGGAACAAAAGTGTCTAGATTCTACATCTAATGCTGCTAATCACACTTTTTTTTTTTTTTTTTTTTTTTTTTTTTTTTTTTTTTTTTTTTTTTTTGAGGGGTTCCGAAACTCAAGAAAACTTTTGATTGTTGGCAGTTGATTTTGTCCCCCGTATGTCACATACAGTTTCTGTTGTTGTTGTTTTTTTGACTTAATAAATCAAATGAAATAAATCGAATTTTCTGCACTTTGTGATTGCAATTCAAGAGCTGTTTGGAGTATGTTGGATGCTAAGGAAGTTAAAATTTGTATATTATTTCATATTTCTTTGTTCGTTTCTTACATTCGTACTTTTGTTACATGTTTACTAATTAATCTTTTTAAAATTATTTAATACCCATTTGATTATCCACATTTTATTCATGTTGCGAGGAATGTATTTTCATTCTCAATGTATTAATGTATTTTCTTTCAAGCAATCCGCAAACCTTAATTGAAATTAGCCCGTTTAGATTTTCTCTCTTAAAAATACAATTTAAATGTAATATGAAAGAAAAATTTTTAGCCTTCAGGAAATATTGGATTGTATGTGACAATGGCATACTGCCCCTCGAGACGGCAGCTGTAGCTCAGTAAATTCAGTCTCATTGTTGGGACATGATTTAGCTGTATGAAACACATTTATAATTGTCGAATATGTGTTGAAAATATTTATTTTCAGCTCCTAATGTTGAACGATTCGTAATGATTTTTACAAAAAATTATGACGTGTTAATTTGTAGGGAAATTGAGGTATAAATAGTATTACGTAACCATTGCTAGGGGTGAGAAAGTAGTATCTGCCATTTTAGCACCATTAGTTTTGTATCAGGGACCACAAAACTAATTTTTCTCTCTAAAAATTGGCAAATCACTAAATTACCAATATTTACATTGAAATCAACTTCTAAAAAAGTTCAAATTAACTCCAGGGGTTAATATTGATTGTATTGGAAATGACTGCTATGAATCATTGATATTTTTATGTTTTCTTCTACCTGATAAGCAATACCTTTCCTGCTCTAATGATATTTCTGCCACCCTCAGGCGATTCTGCTCTAAGCCATATGTTACATTTTATACTCTCAATTTACATTTTATGCACTCCCATTTCTTCAGTTTTGTCTGCACTTTCCACCCTTGGAAGCTGAAAAAGCATTTGCAATTTGTGCAATTTTTGGCTCTCTTTTCTAGTTTAATACCTACTTTACTTACGTACATATATGTCCCAGGTAAAGCCTTTTTACACAATATTTACATCCCTGTTTCTGTTTATAATTTTTGTATAGTCATAAAAGGACCACTTTATATTGTGTTTGGATTTCTACTTACATTTGGTACATAGAGTTACATTAGCAACAACACTCACAGTTTGAAAAAATAATCACCAAATCAGTTTATAATATAATTTACCTTTATATCTTTGTTATTCATCTGATGTTAACTTGGCATAGATGTTGGTGTTTTGATAATGAAATCTATCAATAAATATCTTTTTTATTTGATGTTGATGTTTTCAGGCTGAAGCATGTAAGAGCATTGAACAAGCTTTAAAAAAATGTCCTAATGGGATGTTTTCAGAGATAAAATACGATGGGGAGAGAGTACAAGTACATAAAAGTGGAAGTGAGTTCAAGTATTTTTCACGCAGCCTCAAGCCAGTCATGCCACATAAGGTATTACTGTAGAAACTCAAGTGTACATTATTTTCATTGTTTGCACTATTAAAAAACATTTTTTTAAATTTAATAACAGGTCAAAGAATTTAAGGACTACATTCCTGAAGCATTCCCTGGAGGAGAAGATCTAATTTTGGACAGTGAAATATTAATGATTGATACAAAAACAGGGCAACCACTACCATTTGGCACCCTTGGCATTCATAAGGTATTTTTAAGACAAACGAAATGTGTATTTTATGTACCATAAACTCGAGTGAATAGGGTCAGCAGTGTAGGAAAAAGTCTGTCCCTCACTGACATGACATTAAATAATGAGTTTTTTATGCCATCTGATGAATAAAATTAGTATGAGATTGTATTTCTCGACAGTTGTATGTATTATTTTTGGAATCATTTCAGTGGTTGAGAAATCTCTGAGGTTTCTTTTAATTACAGAAAGGAGAATATAAGGATGCCTGCGTATGCCTTTTTGTTTTTGATTGCATTTACTACAATGGAAAATCTCTCTTACATTTGTAAGTATTCTAAGGTCTTAACTAATTTACATTGTATATCTTATTTGTAATATTTCCTATGTTATTTCTATTATTTATAAACATTAATTTACGTTTCTGTATCTTTTAACATTTTTTGATATGAATTTCTTTTTATTATTATGATAATTATTATTATTAATAATAATAATAATAATAATAATAATAATAATAATAATAATAATAATAATAATAATAATATTTGTTCATGAAATTTGTGTTCCAGACCAATAAAGAAAAGAAGGAAAATTCTCCTTGAAAATATGACAGAAATTAAAAATCGTGTTGTGTTTTCAGAGGCACAAGAAGTTAATGTAAGTAAGATTTTTGCATAGATATTGAATTGAAATTGTGTTAAATACCATTTCATATTGAAAAGAATACCTTTTCATGAAACATATCAATTTTGAATTTTTTGGAATAATATTCAGAATTCTGTGTTTGTGATTCTAGTGATAAATATTTAATGGTACAATGAGACCACATAATTTAGATGGTTCTCTTATTAGAAAATAAATTTCTGAACTTGCATAGATACACATAATGAAAATAAAATATCACTGATGCACAAGAAGAGTAAGCAGATCTAAAAAATTATCATTTGGCTGGAAAACAGTTTACTTAACTGACAAATAATGATTGTCTTAAACTATCTTGCCTATTTTGTGAACCATGTGTATTGACTTCTTATATTTCTGTCATTTGTTCCAATGGTGCTTATAGTGTGTCATAAAAATATAATTGATAGTGACTAATCCATTTTTTTTTTTTTTTTTTAGAAAGTAACTATTGATATACAATATGCTACTGAACAAATAATTCAAAACCAAAAATCTTGATTTAGCCAGTTTCTAAATGGTGCTTTTGAAATGTTTAATGCCAAAAGAGGATATTTTCTAAATATTAACTCAAAAAAGATTATTAGAGGTATCACTTTTCCTGTACACTGCCAATATGTACAATGTACTTCATGAAATTGTTGAAATTGTTTGAATGTATTCTCATTAAATTTTTGAGTATCCTTTAAACAACAATAAAAAATGTGTTGGTTCTTACAATTTTTCTCTCTTTGTAGAGTGCCAAAGACTTGGAAAATATGATGACAAAAGTTTTCCAAATGGGCCTGGAAGGTCTAGTTTTGAAAGATTTTGAGGTATTAGGCATGAATATTTGATTTATTTCAATATACTGTTTGACCTGTTGATGAACTCTTGTAATGTGTAACAATTTTCAGAGTCAATATGAACCTGGTAAGCGTCATTGGTTAAAAGTTAAAAAAGACTATCTTTTTGGTGGAGCTATGGCTGATACGGCAGATCTTGTTGTTTTGGGAGCTTGGTTTGGGACGGGCCAAAAAGGCAAGTTAATTTTATTCTTAGTATTTATATTCTTAGCTTTTTTTTCATTGTCTGTGAATTTTTCAGGTGGTATGATGTCTGTTTTTCTTATGGGTTGCTGGGACCCTGCTCATAAGGTTTGGTGCACTGTGACAAAAGTTCATACAGGCCATGATGATAAGACGTTGGAACAATTGCAGGTATTAATGAAATTAATTTTTCTTTCTTTTTGTTGGTCTGTTTTCTGGTTTTGATATAGAGAAATTAATCCCACTACATTTGATTCGTAATAATATATTTTCAATTTTATTTCTTTTACTTTACACCATTGGTCTTATATATTATGACATTCGTTGTATTAAGTGATCTGTGTTTTGTTTTCAGGGTGAACTGGAGATGGAAAAGATTAGTAAGGAAGTCAATAGAGTACCATCATGGTTGAAATGTACAAAGACAATGGTTCCAGATTTTGTAGCCAAAAATCCAAAGGTTAGCAAATAAAAACATCGGCAATGTCCGAAACAAAGGTATCTGTTTACTTTTTCATTGACTTCAATTTCATGAGTAACTTTATTATTTTATTTAGAATATGCCAGTATGGGAAATTACTGGTGCAGAATTCACTCAACATGAAGTTCACACTGCTGCTGGTATATCTATTAGATTTCCAAGAGTTACTCGAATTCGAAGTGACAAATCTTGGGACACAGCAACATCATTGCCTGAATTAAAGGTATTTTTCAGTACATACATTTATTCATCTTATTAGGATAACATCCTTCATTTGATTTCTTTTGATACTTTCATATATTGTTCATATTATATTATTGATAATATTGTTCATTTGATGCTTTATTTGGTATAAAAGAAGGACATTTTTTGGTATCATTGTTCTTTCAGTTTGCAATTTTTAAAAGGATGTTAAAAATTTTGGTTTGAATGACAGTCGTATGATAGACCCCCCCCATGTAAAACCTTCAGTTTTTTATCTATACTATTGTTAATATTAATGTATAACATCATTTTAACTTCTAGGTTATTAGTTGTAACTTCCATTTAATTCATATTACAGATTTAGGAATATTACAAATAATGATACAAAGAGGAAGAAAAATATTATTGAGAAACATTCATAATAAAAAACAGTACAAAAAACAATTAATATAAGCATTTGCCTCTAAATGTTATTTTAAAGGCATTTAATTGATTTCTTTAGCAAAATCAATAATTTTCCTTTAGTGTTTGTTAGTATTTAGGATGTTTTCATTTGTTTTTCTATGGGATGTAAAACTTCAATTTACAATCTTATGTTTTTCTCTATAGGAATTATTCAAAAAATCCAAAGATAGTTCAGATTTCTGTCTGCCTTCTCATTTCTTGGCAGATGATGATCGTTCAGAATCTGAGGTAATGTAACCATGAACTTGGTACTACCTTTTTATAGTTCGTGCATTTAAAATTATATCTAACCTTTTAAATTATTTTCAGTCACCAAAGAAGAAAGAAAGTCGCAAGATAAAAAGAAAAGATGATAATGATGAGGATGATGACGATGATGAAACATGCCATGATAATCAGCAAAATATTTCACAAAAAAGGAAAACTGAAAGAGAATGTTCTCCAAAACATAAATCTAGAAGAGATGATTCACCCAAACAGACCCAAAGTAGAGATCACTCACCTAAAAGAAAGCACAGTAAAGATGACTCGGTGAAATCCTCTAGTAGAGATCACTCGCCAAAGAGGAAATTGAAGAAGGATGATTCTCAGAAACAAAAATCTTCAAGAGATTCATCGACTTCTAGAGAGAGGGTAGATTCTCCTAAACGGAAAAAAAATAGTTCACCAAGTTCTGAGATTGATGCAAATTCGGAAGAGAGTGAAAATTCCAGAGTAGGAAAGGAAAAGCAATTAAAACGTTCAGAAGAGTTAAGGAATTCTAAGAAAAAAAATGAAGCTTTGCTTCAGGATGAAGAAATTGAAGATGAAGAAGAAGAATCTGAAAGCTATCACAAAGAACTACAGAAGAAACGAAAAAAGGCTGATTCATCTTCAGATCAGCCAATAAAGAAGGTAAGCATCTTTTATGTTTCTTTTCCCACTCAAACTATTAATTTTTTTTTCAGTGCTTATTACTGTGATTATTTGCAATTGTTGGAAGATATATTTGAATATGCTTAGGAGATCCTATAAGTTATTACATCTTCAGAAAATGTGTATAATTTCTGCTTGTTTGATTGGATATATAAATGCGCATGCATGATGGGTGAGGGTATTTGCTTGTGGATGAGTGTTTTAATGTTTATGACTCCATTAGTAAAAAAGTATTAATCAGATTTTCATTGAGGGATTTTTGCATGTGGGGAAGAAGAGGTTGTTGCTTATTTATTGAATAAATTAAAGCGACAAAAAAATTGTGATTCTTTCTTAATGTTTTCATTCAATTTCTTGCACAAAACCGGTCTGTGAGTAAATTGACAAAAAGTTTTCTTTTGTGATCAGGAGACAATTTTATTGAAACTGACTTTTTGGAGCAATAGTATATAGAACACTGATTTAAATAAATTTTACCCGTTAATAGTGAAAGAAGTTGTTGAAAAAGGTTTCTTAAATTTGGAACAAATTATTATTTAGTAGTAAGTTTAATCATTAAAAATTGAAAATTCATACATTTTTGCTAAAATTGTCCCTTCAAGTAGCAATTAAATCCATGTAATAATTCTAAATAGAATTTCTATTAGAATGAATACCATTTTTGCGATGTATATTAGTACAGATTTGAAGTATAAATAACTATTTAGTATATTTAATTTTCATACATATGTTGTAATTGAATGCTGTTAGTCACAAATCAATTACCCTCTTAAATAGAATTGTTATTTACTAATGAATCTTGCAGGTAAAATTGGACGATTCGTCGGGTTTGCTACAAATTAATGCAAGAGATGAAATAAAGAAGGATTCAAAATTAATATTTCAACAAGAAGGGAGTTCTCATTTAAGTAATCATGAGGCATTTGTTAGATCTCTAATTTCTGAAATTCAGCTTATAACCAACCCTGTACTATATCATAGAGTTAAAAAACAATTATTTGACACAGTTCATAAAGCCCAAGAAGAGCAAATGGAATTAGATTCAAGTCATTGCTTATGTAAATGTGTTCGTTGTGATTCCTTCAAAAATGAAAAAGAAATCCCCAGTACAGATTCAGTACAGAGTTTGGAAAAGGCTGCAGTACATGTAAAAAGCACTTCTGAAACAGAGGTTGATATTTGTACCAGTCCCACACAAAAGGAATCAATATCTGCAATACAGTCAGAAGAAAATTTGAGAGATGATGATTTAGAAAATGGCAAGCAGACCAAAGAACTTTCAACGTCATTGCTGGAAGATAACAACCAAAATTTGGTTTCTGCTTCCCCCTCAAGTACATTATTAAATAGTCCTCCAAATTCACCAAAAGTTAGTGAAGGCAATTCTTTAAATTCAGTGGAAAATAAGAACAAAGAAACAACAATAGACAGTGATAGTGAATGTAACCCAGTGACCTCTCTAGAAGAAAATAACTCTGAACACAGTCCAGCAGAATCCCAGCTAAAAAATGACAACCACCCTAGTAAACCAACTGTTTCTGTGAACAGTGACAAAGAACCTAATTCTAAGAATTCACCCACACAAAATGACAATGAATCTAGTCCATTGAATTCCCCAGTGAAAAGCAATATTCATCATAGTCCATTAGATTCCCCTTGGGAAAGCAACTAAATAAAATTTATTGTCTTATATTCAACACTTGTGATGAATGTCAGCATGCATAATGCACCTCTTGTAATTATCATTTGGGTGAGTTGGTGTAGCTAAAAAAAAATACTGAGTGGTGTGTGTTCTTCCTGCATTGTGCCAAGAAAATGTGGATGGGCAAACAACTCCCCTACCTATTCAACAAATGACTCTATTTCTAGAAAGTATGATAGGAAAGTATGAATCACTAAAGTTATATTAATGAAACATATGTTTTGTTGTATTGTAGCTATAAAATGTTATAGTTAAGTCTTCTGTTGTTTTTTTGTATGAAAAGATTCTCATAATAAACAAAATTAAAAATTGGATTAGTTTGGAGTGTCACTTTCTTTATTGAATTATTTGCCAAACCTGACAAAGTTCTTGAAGGGTCTATTAATGTAAAGCAAATACTTAACATTTTTTCAAGTGTAATCAAAAAACATATTTTATTAATGCTTGTTGCAATGCAAAGAAACTATCAAATTTTGAAAATTTTACTATCATTAATTTTAATGATATAATAAACTGTTAAAACTACAAGAAATACACTTGACAAATACAGTTTTGAAAGTCCTGCTTGTTTCATATAATTTAATAATTTTTAACAAACTTAAGAAAATTAAGTAATCAATCTTTCTATTACTGCAATTCCATTTAGATTTTTTTTGAAGTTCCTTATCAGTATCTTTCTAAAGAGTTGTGTTTTAGTGTAAGTTCTACAATCCTTTAATATTAGCAAAGTACATATCTCTGGCTACATCTTCAAAATTTGCTCCATTTCAAAGATAAGGACTACAATATTCTAAAAAATTAAAGAAAAGTTACATTTAACTAATCAGAAATAAAATTAAAGTCCTTTTTCTGATTTGTTACAGCCTTCAGTATTCGATGGAGTAAGACTCGTTCTTTCTAAGCCCATAAAAAAGACATACAGTGATATAGCATCGTACTTCACTGCGTATCCTTTCTTTAGTTTAATATTATCATTAATATGAAATAAAATTTATGTAAGAACAAAGTAAATCCTTAACTGCATAAGATATGGAGGTGAATTGCTGAATTCTGCTGATATTCATCTAGCAACTCATGCTGTTCATTTAACCAATTCGTTAAGCCAGGTAAATTATATACATTTACATTGTATGTTCATTGTTCACAGAATATATATTGTTATGGAAAAAAATTTTACAATGTTTTATTGATTATGATAACATAACTTTCTACAGGACAAAGCATACCGCTGGCCAAGAACAGCTCGACACATCGAGATTGATTGGCTAATTGATTCTCTGAAATTACAAAAACTACAGAGAACACAACCATATGCAGTTACTGTTTGTCCATCAACAAATTAATGAATTCTTAAAGTTAAATTTTATTTTTAGGTAATACTTTATGTTCTGGAATTGCAAATTTGTCAGTCAAATTTTGTAGAATACAAATTAATTAAATGACTTGGTAAAATAGCTAGCTTTTAACACAAATTTGTTGTTAAATTTGTGCATATTTTAACAAATTTTATGTACATTTAATTTCATTTCGATGGATCGAATGTTTAATTAAATTATTGGTGGGGACTATGAGAACATTCCTGTGGCATGAAATATCTTTTTTTAGGTTTTGCAGACATTATACAAAAAGGAATTATAAATATATGTATAATTTGCTATTTATATGGTTGTAGTCATGAACAGATATGAATAAATTATTGAAAAAGAGTTAAAATGCGAAGTTCCTATTAGCTCATTTCAAGAAGTTCATAATGTTTTGTAAGCTACAATTTCCTTCTTATATAATAGATTGTGTAATAATTTATTATGTTAATACCTTTTTTTTTTCTTTTGTTATTGTATACTACATTTACAAGGGGGATCAAACTTAATTGTTTTAATACTCAAAATGAGAAATGGAGGAGTGAATAATGACAAAACTGTGAATTGGGCAAAGATACACATTGGGCATTCATAGATTTTTTACTTTCCCATGTACATACATATGGTAATATATGTAAGTAAAGAGAATGTTCTCTAATGCTGGGGCGAAAAGTGCCGTTTTTTTTTTGACTGAATCTCATTTTGTTGCTGCTGCTTAGCATCAAAGTGGATTTTTATTGCTCCTATATGGAGTAAATTACTTTCTGTTAATACATAGTGCAGTTAGCCTAAATTCCTTAGTACTGAAAGTGTTGTTTTTTCCTCGTCTTCTACTGTCCATGCACAACTCTTAGCCCCTAAAATATTCATCGGATTTTTTTTAAAAATGAATATTCCCTGCTCAATCTGTTTTGAGTGGAAACCCTGTGATTTTGAAAATAATTCATTAAATTACATGATGTCCCTGGAAAATTTTCTCAAAAATTACTCAATTTTTAAAAAAATTTTTTTTGTAAGAATAGAGTGAAATATACTTTTGGCATAGGTCCCAATTTCTATTGTTTACTCCAAATTTTGAATAAAATTCTAAAGTTTGAAAGTTTCTGGATCCTCACCAGAGACTGGAGTAGATTTTTTTATTCAAATTGTTCACCACAATTTGTTCTTTAATATTGTAAACAATTTTTAAAAATAGTAATAGTTTTGCCCAATTTTCAGTGAAATTTGAGTAATATTGAAAAAATATATTAAAAGCAAGATTTTCGACGACTTCAATTTTTTTTCTTTAAACTTCTGAAGGATTCACTGAACAACATTAACCTCATTTTGATGTATTCATTTGATTTTTTGAAAATTATACAAATGTATTTCGTAAGAATAGAAAATCTTGTAATCATGCGTCGGAAAACGTCGAATTTTTGACAGAAAAAATGTTATTGCCGGGTCCTGGTAACGAAAAAGTGGATAAATCCATTTGATAAATGTAGGGGAGAATTTCTCTAAAACGTGGTTTAGCCAGAATCCATGTTTTGTGGGTTCTTGATACCGAATTGATTGCCGGTTAGACGTCTGTGGTCAACGCTAACGCCTAAATCGTTTAGCTGATTCCCTCCTCCTTCCTGAAATTGTGAGTCTTAAGACTCAATATTTCAAAAATTTTCTCGGTTTCTCAATAGGTCCAAATTTTTATTAAGCTTTGTCCTCGGATAGCGTCGAGAACGCTTGAGTACAAACAGATAGCGCACAACGGAGTCCCCAGAGGCGCACTCCTCCACCCCATGCCCCAGGAAGCTACCTGCGGAACAACAAAAAAAATCTGCAACAACACCAGACGACAAGCTGGAGCCCCTGCCTACATCTCGAATAGATTTATGTATTATAAAAATATACATATAATAATCATATAGAAGTAAGAATTTACACTAAGCCAGACGGCAACTGAAATGGTATATATTTGTGGGTTGTTGGTGTGTGTGTAATTATATAGTATAATATATATATATATAATATATATATATATATATATATATATATATATATATATATATATATATATGATATATATATATATATAAAATAATTAAGAAATAAATATTGTGGAAAAGAGAATGGTGCAGGTTTCATGTTCGTTAGAATCCCTATTTTTTTAAAATTGCAAAAGTGCAATTTTTTTTCTGTCTTACTGGTGTATTGAAGAAAATTTTTTACTGAATGATTTTTGTTCTTCAAAGACAGATCTTGAAATAAGGTAATGTACAATTTCTCAAAAATAGCTCAATTTTTTCTTTAAAGTTTCTCCTCATAAGTATTAAGGGACGGTAGAAAATATGGTGCTGATCCCATTTTTGACGAACTCTCCTTATTTTGGTAAATTGCTTACATTTAACATTTCAAAACTACAAATTTGATTATAAAGATTATTGCCTTGAACGAAGACTTTTCTAAAAAGACAGATCTTTAAAAAGGTCGTGGACAATTTTTTGAATAAGAGTAAATGTAAAATTTGTGACTGGAATTAATGTAATGTCAAAACAAAATCTCAAATACCGCGCCAAAGTTTTTATTAAATTTTCTCCCCGTATGTGACAGAAGGTAAATAGCATTGTGCTAGTCACATTGTAGACGAATTCTCCATAATTCCGAAAATTGCGTGTTGGAAATATTGGGTTGAGACAATTACATTTTTAAGCTTCGGCCCGAGTTCGAATCACACGGCGCTTCTGTAGTGTGGTGGTATGATTGACCGCAAGTAAACTCGGAGGATCTGATTCAGGACTCTGTGCAGAAAATAATTTATGCTGGTTGGAAATACTTTTGCATGTTAATGTAGTCAGCTGTCCCATGTTAGTAGATTTACTGCATTGAAAAGAGCCTCAAGCCTAAATGAGCTAAATTTGAATCGCCTGATTCGTCGCCCGAGTAATACCTCCTTTCTCCGCTAGTGGGCGAAAGGAGTGTATCGAAATTTGCCTGGTCAGACGGGAGAGGGGGGTCTGATGGCTCGAGTCTGGCCGCGTAGAATAAGGCATCAATTCAATTCAATAATACAGCGGAGTACTTAAAAATAATGCAGAGAGTAAATTATGTTGTAGCATCACTAGCTTAGATTTATCTCACGTCGTTAAAATGTTCTTTACAGATGTATTTAATTTTTAATGCGTTTGTTGCACAGTAGCTTGAAAGTTTTTTTCAAAAATCCTTTTATTTGAGGGGGGGTGTATGGAATCTAAAAAACTAACTTCCTCAGAAACCTCCAGTTTGCAAAACGGTCTAATTCTCTACGATATTCCAAAAGTCTGAATTCGGCTAAGATATCTGAGACCAGAAAAAATCAAAACTCGGCGGAACGGTTTAGACGAACGGATGTTTAGATGTTTTGTGGGCGGTAGCAAGGTCCCACAAACATGGATCCTGACTACACAATTTTCTATATGCTACATTAAATAGCATACACTTCCCACTTAAAGTCGTGGTAACTGGGTAATTCCTAGGCATTTTAGGATCCAATGGGTTCCCTAGACGTTCCCATGAGAAAATTGAAGTTTCTTTCCTGCATTGACTATCAGCAATGCTAAATTGCTCTATCGTAATTTACAATTTGTGTGGAAAGTTTAATAGAGCTTCTGAGAGCAATTAACGAGATAGTCAGTAGATCGCCTCAAGACGTGATCGCCAGGGTCTTGAGGGCACTGACTAAATCTTGGCATAGCCCCAGAGGTTCCAACCTCCATTGGCAGGATTCTGGCGTTGGGTACTCCATGAAGTTGGGCTGCCAGGGGGATGACTGGTTGGTATTACCACCTTTTCCTCCCCTTATTTCAGAAGGATAGACCCATCTTCCTGGCGGACAGTCACATCGACCAAGTGGACCCCTTCCCGCCTTTTTATCACCAGGTCAGGTTTGAGTCTAACCCCTTCGGCAACGGAGAAAGTGGCTTCCGTGGACACTACCGTGTCCGATTTAGAGGAAGTTATTTATTATGAAGGTACTAGTTGAATGTGGCGTCGCCGACGCTGTAAACTGTTTTAAAAGTATTTTCAAGTGTTGAAAATTTCTTTCATGCGGAACTTTATTTCAAATGTTCTTACAGAATCTGGCTTTGGACCTACCAATGAATCATAGTAGTTGATAGTGTTATACACCCCTTTAAAAATTCTCAACACCCAATAACCTTGTAGTCCATACTTCCATACGGGATATGAAGTGGTAAATTTGCAATCTCAAAATTATAATCGACGCAAAAAATACAAGTATTGAGTTTAATACTACATTTTTAACGATTTTTGCTAATATGTACAAAGATGATCTGTAAGCTGTTCTGGGTTATTCTATAATCTTAATAGACGATCATTTTGAATTAGTTCCGAAAATTCTATTGCAACATCTTTTGCAAGAACATTTTATTCCTACCCGGATTTGCTTAACACTTTCACAATTTTCTCCTCTAATTTTTGAAGATATTGAAACTCCACAAATTCAGTCTAATTTATGTACACTTCTACTTCTGCAATTGATATATATTCCGGAAGGACACATAAACCTATATGCTAACACGTTATGTGCCCTTCTGCCGGAACAGGCCTCAACTGCTCTATTAATCGTTTTGTATGCGACTCATAAAATATTAAATGGGTGTCTGTTTTGTACGTTTATATGAATAAGGTGTTTAGTAAATGTAAAGTTTAATAAGATTAAGTTCTGGGGCGCGTTCATTTTAAAATCGGTATTTGTACACTTTTCACGTAAAGTTTGAGAAGGCAGACGTAAGAATGTTCATTATTTCGTACACATTACTCACAGTTTTCTTTTCTTCGTATTCACTTGAATTTCTTCAAATTTAATAAATTCCAAGGCAATACTGTTCGTAGTTTTTGCAAATTTATGTTCAAAAATCTAATAGGCCTACTGATAAAAATTAAAATGAAAATGTCGCGCGATTCACTGGCTCAAATTAACTTCATTTAAAGATGACAACAGTGTTGCTAAAGTCGTGAAAGAAACTTTTTGCGTATTGAGCGAAAAAAGCTTTTGACGGGAATTAAATCCATTTAAAGATCTCAGCGTCAAAACACTCCTTTGGAAATTTTTTTGAATCTTCTGACCAGATCCGAAAACAAATTATGAGTTCCCCATCAGGAGACCGAGACACCGCGTCGAATGACACCTCATACGTCTCGATTGGTGCACGGAAAGTGGTCTAGCCGTGAGTGACGGAACCATACATATGAACATATGTACACTCGTAGTTTTACTCAGTTACTGTATGGGGATAGAAACAAGATTTGTCCACGTTTTCGTTACCAGGGCCCGAAAATAAAAGTTCGTACCGAAAATTCGCTGTTTTCCGACGTACAATTACAATACTTTGCCATCTTGCTTACGTAAGGGCAGACTTTAAAATTAAAATTTTGTTAAAGCTTCTGAATTGTTGAAAATTGGTAAAGAAACTTTCTGCTTCTTCCGACAAATACATCATTGAAGTTACAGATATTTTTCCTTAATGAAATCTGTAATTCACAGGTATATCTTGAAATAGACTTGTTTCTAATTTTCAGAGAAAACTAGTATAGTTTTCGCGTAATTCTGCGTGAATTGAGGCAATTTTTAAACTATTTTCTCAAAAAGGACTAAGATTTTTAATTCCCCCCTCCTATTTAGCAAAGAACGTAAAGAAAATTGTAGTGGTCCCATTTTAGCGGACCTCGCTGTATTTTCGAAAATGGCAGAAAAGTAATATTGCAAATCTCGAAACTGAGATAGAGATTTTTTACTAAATAAAATCTGTCCTTGAAAATTAGAAATAAACAGTGTTGGATTGACGAATTTGTGTCGATGTATTAGCTCTAAAAGAATTAGTTTGTTGTGCGGAGAAGTTAATTTGAAGTTACATTTATGTCCAGAAGCAAAACAAGGGGCCATCTCAGCATTTGCTCGAGGATCAGGGAAATTGGACGAAAACGTGATCAAGATGTGGTCATTGACCCAGAAGCTGACGTACAATACTTGTTACACGTTCTTTAGAATTATAAAATCCAATTGATATAAAACATTAAACGTCATTGTTAATATTAATATTACTTTCCTTTTGGATGTTCGGTATAGTCTCTAATTGTATAGAAACAGTTGTGCAGCAGAAAAGATTTTACTTGCGACTTAAACTTTTATATCGAATTTAATCGTTTAATGTCATGTATATTTACGAATGTGTAATATTTGTCAAAATTAACTTACTTAACGGTGGAAACATATTTTCATGCAATACTGATATTTATAATTACAACACACGTCGTAAAAATCACGTTCATCAAATGTCAGTATCAACAGCTCACTATCAGAAATCCACGTACAATACATGTACGTTACTTTACAACGCACTGCCAGATGATATTAGACAATTGAAGTCGTTCACAAATTTAAGTTAAAAGTAAAATATTTTCTGATGCATAACTGTTTCTATACAATTAGAGACTACATTAATTATCGAAAAGAAAAATAATGTTTATTTTATCAAAACAGTGATATATAACGAATTAGTGTACATTTGTATTGTATAATTTTTTAAAAGACTTAATATATTTGTAACAAATAATGTACTTCAGCTTCCGGCTCAATGATTATGATTTTGATGGAAGTCGAACTTTGTGGAGAAAGGTAAATATGGCATAACGAAACTTTGCAACGCACTTCCTACTACAAAACATGGAGGAGGTTCTGTGATTTGGGTGGGGGGGGGGGCGTGGGTGCATGTCGTCTAACGGGTTTGGAAATATGCAGATCGTCGATAGAAACATGAACAATTGGGGATACTTAGATATCTCGAAGAAAAATGTTAAGCAGAGTGCAGAGAAAATGCAATTAGAGCCAAGACACAGGTTTCAGCAATATAATGACCCAAGTACACTGCTGATATCTGCAAACAGTGGCTTATATGGAACGAGCGCAAGCAATTTCGAACTCCTCGTCAATCCCCTGACCTCAACCCGATCGAACATGTCTGGGTTGATTTGAAGAAAAGGGAGCATTCAAGAAAATCTCCGTCACTGAAACAATAAAAACGTGTTTAAGTTGGAGAATGGAGAAAACTGATGATGTAAGGTGTCAAAAACTTCAATGCAGAGTCGATGGAAAATAGTTTTCAAAGCTAAAGGCTATGCATCTGGGTATTAAATATTTTTTCTTCTGAATTCTTAAATATATTCATTTATTTTTCGATAGTGTACAAACAAAACTGTTGCATGGTAATAGCCACAATTTATTTGTAGTTTTTGTTTCCTCAGTCTTGTAAAAAGGAGACAAAATAAACATTCGACAAATGTATAATAGAGTGTAAATATTTAATTTTTAGTTACAAAAAGTAAGTTTACAAACGAGATTGTTACACATTGGATGTGACGCAGTCGCGCTCAAAGAGCATTAACAGCCTTCGGTATGGAACGTGTGGCGACACCACGCTGTACGACGAGAGTAAGTTATGGCTGCCTGGCGACAGACAGTGATTGTGGAGATGGCCTTGTTGTTACACTTTGATTAAAACATGAAGCCTTTCCAAGATCACGAGCTGGCACGGTAACACTGACATCTAATCGCGAGCTTCATTACGACTTAAATTTTTGGTATTGAAACATTCGATTGAATGGCAGTATACTGTGTCTTTTAAGCTCGTTTGCCTTGAAATGAGTTACAGTGTTAAATTAAGTTTAATTGAAGTGTAACGAATGCACTGTGGAAGGATATTACTAGGCGGTTCAGGTGAAGGTAAACCTAGCTTAAGAGTCACTGACCTATTTTTCATAAAAATATAGATCCGCTATTTTCTCTTACTATGTAATCGGTTTTATTTCCATTTAGTTCTTATCAAAATACCTCCAAATTACGATTTTATTATCACATAAAACTGGAGTTACCAATAGTCAGGTGAATCAATTAGTTTCGAGAACTGAACTTTAATGCGGCAGTGAACGAAAACATGCAGGCACTACAACTCTGAGGAAGACCACGATAAAGATTGCACGACGCGACGTCACCCTGACAGCCAAGATCATTCTCATGCATGTGGACATATAGTTTTAAGAGTTTTATTGTTTGAAAATTTCATGCGATGTTCAAAGAATACACGGTGGCATAAATTTGCGTTTATAACGAATACTGCGAAAGCATTCAGTTAGTGTCCTGAGGAGGGGTGTCGGAGCCGTCGTGCCCGTACTCCACGGCAGCAACGCTCCCAGCAACGACGATGTTCAAGTCGCGGTTGTCCTCATCCGAGGCGGACGAGCCGGAGGTGGAGGAGGGCGAGGACGGAGCGGAGGACAAGGCATCGGGGTCGATGTCGCCGTCCGAGTCCGAGTCCTCGTCTTCGTCGTCCACCCCGAAGGGCGCGTCGCCCCACGCCCCGCCCCGCCGCCATTGCTCGGGGGACACGCCTTGGGTCCCGTGCGGCAGCAGCCACGTACCCGGCGGCGAGCCGGGCCTCCACTTGCCGCGGTCCCCGTTGCGCTCCAGGTAGGTCGGGATCACGTCGCAGCCGCCGGCGCAGTGCAGGCCTTCCGAAGGGTGTGAGTCGGGGGCGGGCGGGGCGAGGGCGCCGGGCGCTCGGTCGTGCATGGGGAGTCGGTCGTCGCTGGCGGTGGCATTGAAATGTCTGTGGTGGCGCAGTAGGAAATACGTGAGCAGGAAAAGGACGGCGAGGACCACAAATTGCTCGGGGGCGCTGAAACAAAAAGAGGCATTTAGTGAATGGGGTTCTGGGTGTAATGCCCGGGCCATTTGCAATTTCTTAAAAGATTTGTTTATTTGTGCTGAATTTGAAATTTAGTTTCGTTGATTAATACTCATTTATAACGCATTTGATTGACATATTCACTGTCTTTCGTGACAATCGAGCCCTCGCCTATAGAGTGCGCCGTTGTATATAATTTTAAATAGAATAACAAAGAATCACGTTTCTTCGAAATAATCATGGGAGAAAGAAATGGGTAAGACTCCGGCGCACAGATGTTTGCTCGTTTTTCGCAGAACCAGTTTGCAACATGAACCATGTGTGAACACAAGCACTTTGTTTGGAAAGCTAGGCCGTTGTTGCATGGATTGCGACAAGTGTTGGGAAACATTTTGAGTGGCATAAACTAACAATTCTCAACGGTACCCGTTGAAACTGTGAAGGTGCACAAGATGCAATATTTTTTTAAATGCTTCATATATCTGTTACCATGTCTTGTAACAAAATGATAGTTTTGGTATCTGGCTGCATTTAAAATTCCCGCGAATATTGCAACGCAAACTGATGCCGGAATCTCATTGGCTGAAGCGAGATACGATGCGGAATAGATCACCCACATCTTTCCACCGTGGAAACAATGTCGGGAATTATAACATTGCTTCATTGAAAACTCTTTGAAACATTCCCCTTCAGCTTGTTGTTCCTCTTTAGTTTATTAAAAATTTGAAGAAAGGCTCTTTGGGATGTAAAAATGTAATAAACATATCAACCGTTTTATAAACGCAATATGTCTTTGTATATACTTTGTCATCGCTCGAAAGAGAGAAAATGCCGGGTCTGGTTTGAAACCAGGAAGCCCAAGTTCCCAAAAAACAGTTAAGACCAATTTTTAGATGGCTAAACAAGTTAAAATTGATTTAAATATTTATGTTAAAGGCGGTGACGGAGGTAAAGGAGGTGGTGGGAATGGTGACAATTATATATGAACAAGTTACGTTCTCGTATTCAGGCATTAAACATAACACAACTTGGAGATCGCTTAATTAAATTTTTTCAAAGAGTTGGTTGCCCCGACCGGGATTCGAACCCAGGCCCTCTGGTTTACGTCAAGCTGCACTAACCACTACCGAGAGAACAAGAGTGGAATATATTCTCCCACCGTAATTGCGCCCAACATGGTGACAAATTATATATATATATAACTTGGTTTCCTTTTTTTAAGCGAGAGATATTTTAAAGTGTGAAAAC
>BOPP01000361.1:8169-45610 GCA_017312745.1 Gryllus bimaculatus | reverse complement strand
CTCTGCTATTCAGGAGTATTCCTGCCATACACTTACCATGCTACACTCTTGCTGAAACATTTAAAAGTTACGCGTCGAAAAATGCCTTGGCCCCCGATAAGGTTGATGGTTCTGGACATCCCTGACTTGCCGCACAGCTCTATTCTATCGTTTAATTCCGAAAACCTAACGTTCTGGCAGTAGGATCCTACTAAGGACAGATTTAACGTATATCTCATTGGAGCAGCCATTTAAAATCATTTTAACATCCATTGAAGCAAGCAAAATAGATTAGCTAACCCACTGAGCGAAAAAGACTTTACGTGATTCCCATAGCCAGTAAAAGTCAATTAAACATTAATTTTTGTTAAACGTCAATAGTTTTTCTTTCAAGTTTTGTTAATATTAAAAATGTGGTAGTATTAGGAGCAGCGCTCGCAAAGCGGCGCAAGAATGGGCTCAGTATCAAAGGTATTGCTTCTATCACTAGCTGAAGATTCGCGACGGCGTATGCGCTTCACACCCTACATAGCATATCTTTAACCATTCTACAGTCACACATTTAAAATACCCAGTAAATTTATAAAAGTTTTACACTATTGTCATCGACAAAATTTTATGCCATAAACGGCTGAAAATTCGCTGCTCAGTGAAGAAAGGCGAATATTTTCACATTGCATGAAGAAAATTTAGAGAAATTGATCCAATCTCGGTATTAAAAATTAAAAAATTGATCGCCACTAATGTAGTGTGGACATAAAACAAACAATATATGTTAGTCCTGTATTGCCCGAGCCATTTTTCTATAACGATTTAGCCTATCCGCAGCGCGGTTGGCAACCGCCCGTTATCGTTTTGGAGATTTCTAAAAGATTTCAGCCAGCATTGCACAGCAGGACCCACAATAACACCAAAATATATACATAATTATCTTTTTAATTAGAAAACTAAGCGCCAAAACATCCCCCCAACTCACGCTAGGCAACAAATCAAAGACAATATGTAAAAATTAAAATGTTGGCCCACGTTAACACCCAACTTAATTCAGGGGCGGGCTTCTAGTTTGAAAAAAATGCGCGGACTTTTTTTTCCATTTTCAATTTCTCCTTTCTCTGCGCTGTTTAGATCTGCCATGTTTAGCATCAGGAATCGATACAACGGTCGCAGACATTTTATCTGTTGGTGTCGTTCCCTTGCAGAATCATTATGAAATTGATTAAGACTGATTTAATTTTGCAAATGTTTTGTCAGAATTCGTTTTTACATCCCAAAATCATAACATGGCAAAGGCGAATCCAGCCGATCATTTTAGGGGGGATCGTAGATTTTTGTTAAATAATCATCATATTTATTAGATTGTATATTCTTTTTGTAATGCATATATAATTGCATACAATATTATTACATACAATATTATTGTTTAAACAATTACATAATTTTAACATAAATATTTAAATTAATTTTGCGAAATAAAGAAAGGTAACAAACGAAAACTCTAGGTCTTTTGGGGAGGCCATGGCCCCCCATGCCCCCCCCTGAATCCGCCACTGTAACATGACACTCTGGAGGATCTCCCACCTTTTAAAAACCCACCGACCCGAACCGGGATCGACATTCAGCAGTCCTCTCGTGCCTGCTAACTCGAAGGCAATATGCTACCCCAATACCGTGGGTTTCCAATTAAATATCACTAAAAAGTAAAATGGCGTTGTTTGAACGTGGAACACCGGTTAGACCGCTCAATCAACTTTAGACGTTTTTGAGATTGGTAGATTATGACTTCGCTTAGGATTTCATTATTTCATTTTGGTGGTCGGCTATCAATATGTGGTGATAGTCATAGGCGAAGCAATTCAAAGTTCGACTGTTCTACTGAGAGTAAGCAACCTGTTGGCCATTAATCTAGAGACGATGTTTCTGCTAGGAACAATTCTCGTAAAGTTGTTGAGTTAGTTAAATAGGCGGCAGTCGTCTGTCCTATATATTCTGCTATTGCCAATTCTAGCATTTTGCATAATTTCCGTGTGGCCCATCCGAACTTGTTTGGAAGTGTTACCTGATAGTGTCGCTGAGGGCATTCCCGGACGCGTTCAGGTTGCGGCTGTGAGATTGCGGCTACCGCAGCGCCCTTCCACTGGTTCCGCTTCCGCTACGCCACGCCGTCAGCGCCGCGACGCCAGTACAGTACAGTGGCGATGGTTCTCCGCGCCAACGATTTGTTCTCCCGCTCTACCATCTACCAACATTCGCCGATTGAGAAATGCGTGTATCAGCAGGGGCGCCTAAAAAAATCCAGGCAATTGATTCTCGGGAACCCCGTATTTCGTACAAAAATTTCCTCCTCCCCAATTCATAAACAGAATTCACTTCTCTACGCGTCAGATATGACTGAAATTTGGTTTAGATATTTTTTTTTCATTTCTCTTGAATGAAAAAAATCGGGGGGCCATATTAAGCAAGTTGTCCCAGCTGCCCCCCTCGCTCTGGACACCCCTGTGTATCAATGTAATCATTACTGCAAACTTATTTTCTCGTTCTTACTGGCTCGGATTTCGGATTCTGTCCTAGGGGCATTAATTGAAAAGGCTGAAGGTGGGTTTCGAGGGGACCTCGCCACTAGTGGATTTCATGTTACTTGTCGCCTCGTCTTTTGGGTATCATGGTGAATAATAAATTGTCTTCTATCTCTACCTGGGAATTGGGAGAAACCTGGAAAAAGTAAACACGGGGTGGAGACTGCAGAATTTGGAAGAGATCCGCCTAAACAAATGATCTCCCGAAGGTGCCTTGAACAAAAGGAACTTCGCGGCCATCTCTATTACAGTGTCAGTGCAGCCAATGATGACTGTGGGACAGATTTGTATGATTCAGTATGAGTGTTTTCACATCTCTACGCGCGGCGGGCTCGCGAATTGCATCGGCGGAGTGGGCGGGGAGACTGGTAGGTATAGAAGAATCTGCCTAAGGAGGAGCCAAAATTACAGTTCGCTAAACAAGTGAACATCAGATTAGAAAGTGATGTAATTAATGTAATTGAATTAATGTAATTCAGAGACGTGTCCCTCCTCCGCGACAGCTGTTCAGCCACGCCTCTTCGTAAAGTTTTTATGTTTATTTACGGCGCCCGATAAGACGTCATGTCTTCTTGTGGTTCACGACCGGGTAATTATATAAAAAAATTAATTGATAAAACACAAACTACGGAACGCTCTCTATCACAGCTTGCCACCTTACAGCACAGGAGCAGGAAATACGTGCACCAGTTCGCATCTGGCATTCAAGTCTAGGTTCGCAAATAAACATAATCCTTATCACACCGAAAGTAAATTCAATGTAATGTTTATAAAAAATAAATTTTACAGAAGAGCTCAGTAATACTGCACTTCCCAATTTCAATTATTTCTCCTGGCGAACTATATTTTCGTCGGACGAGGACATCACAAAAGGCAGCATCGAAGCCATTTACAAGTTAGCCAACTTCAAACGAACGAATGGAGGAAGGAGAGTCAAATGGGCTGAAGGACTCAATGATCACAGAACCTTCAGTTATGTTGCATTAGCTGTCAACATTGTTCTTTCTTATAAAAATCACTCTATACAACGGTGGTTGAACGGTCTTTTCTGTTCACAGTTCTTTAATCGTTTTAAGTTATTTTAGGGCGTTTTAATGGAAACAAAATGATTTTATTGGTCATGTACGATCTGTCAGTGAGCAATTCACAAGGCACGTAGTAGCCGTAGCACGTAGTAAGTAAAAAATATCCTCCCAAAACATGTTCTCTCTAATTTACCTTAAGGAAGTATTTATATCATTTGGTCTTAGTGGGATGGAATTCAAAATGTACGGATGATAAGATATGATTTTCAGACGTTATTGAAAATGGTTATATACGTGATTTCAGTCACATTAATCTCAGTTATACCGTAGTACTACAAGTAACAAAACGCAAGGAATTGTTGCTTAAAAAGAAAATTCGGAAAACGTTACATCGATACGGTCCATCAAGTTCGTCTATACGTTATTTTTGGAAATTGCGAGTTCTATCATTGACTTGTGTTGTACTGTATTTATTTCCTGGGCCACTGTATGTTATTTGCGCGCAATTTATTTTTATTTTAAGTTCAAATACTGTCTAAATATATATTGAATTAATCAACAATGTATAGTTGTTTTGTAGTAATGTAAAAGTGGTTGTTCCTTACTTTTAGTACGTACGTAGTAAAAATGAAAAAAAACATGAACAGCAATTGCGACTTTTTAATATTGTTATCCAGGTTAGTTGAGATCTCTTTGGTTCCCTGTGCTTCTCCTTGAGATATTTTTTACGTTGACTGTTCGAATTTCTCTGTCCTTTGTCTCATGTGACGAATGTAACACTGCCTACATTTGTTTGGACACGTCCAGTGGCGAGGCGTGACAACTTTGCGAAGTCATCGCAAAATGTGTCGAATATCACGGCATATCGGCGGCAAAAGAAAACGAACCGCTGCGACCTGCTGGAACACAGAGAGCGTTCGGCGAGCTCTTAATTCGACGCGCGAATATTTGCTATTCCTTTGGGACCTTCTCGTTTTATGACGATTTCTCGGCTGTTTCGTGACTAATATTGTTTGAATTTGCATATTTTGGTTAATTGTACAATTCTTGCCTAAAAGTTTCAAAATACAATATTTCTATTATTTTGCTTGGTCATTGCCGCATCTATCGAAGACCAGACGGCTCGCCACTGAACACACCGTCTTTTCAAAAAATACACCGAAGTTCTAATGCAACAACACTTCGTTTACTGGCTTCGGAACATTCTGCCTGAATACTGTCAATTTGGCAGCTTCCAACTTGCATTACCTGAATGGTATCAGCTCAAAGGGATCCATTACCGCGAAGGTCCAAAAATTGGAGTTGAGAAAACGTTGCTGCAGTTTTGTAAGGTTTCCATGGTTTTCAGTGACAACGACTTATCATCTTTATTGTTGAAATCAGTTAATATAACTAAAGGTAAAATGTAAATCGTGGAAATGTGTGAAAATATGTCAAGGAATTAATAACAAACCTTTTTACTTTCTCGCTACCGCTATTGCGGTAGAAAGTTGTATAATGCTGAGCGCGAAAACGGCGAAATGTCAGAAAAACTCTTATTACTGGGCCCTGGTCTCGGAAAAGTGCATAAATCCAGTTGCTAAAATTAGAAACAAAAATCCTTTATAACGTGCTGTAGCCAGAATCCACATTCTGTGGGCCCTTGAAAGTGAAAAGTCCATTGGCGCCAAAACGTCTGTGTCCGACTGTGTTCGTCTGTAAACAATGCTGGCGCCTAAATCATTCCGCCGATTTTCTCCAAAATTGTTCTTCTCCGATCGATCTGCCTGATGACCCGGTCCCTTGAATTTTAAATCGATATTTTAATTTTGGGGTACTGTACATGAAGCCCTTGTGATATTTTCAAAATTTTCAAAAAAATGGCTGCATTGTTATTGATTAAACTTTGTCGTTGGATAGTCTAAAGGACTTTTAAGAGAATGCTGCAGGTCTCATGTTCGTTAGAAACCTTATTTGTTCAAAAATTGAAAAAATTCAAATTTCTTTTAGGTGTGTTCTTACAACTAAAATATTAAAAAAGAGATTTGTTTCTCTTAATAAAACATTTCCTTAAAGATATATTTTAAAATAAGTTCATGTACAATTTTTCGAAAATTTGAGTATTTTTCGCGAAATGTTGATTAATAAAGGCAATTTTTAATTGTATTTAAACATTTTCGGTAACGGCTCATGTATATGTACTTTGTATTTTTTTTATTTAATAGGTAATTATTACAAACAAATTAGCTCACTTGATCCTATGTGGTTAAGCCGAAGGCCTTTAAGCCATTACAATACCTACATCCTTTCGCGTTCTAATCTTTCGAATTCTGGTATTCACCCCAAATGGTATCTCCATCACATCAAAGCCGCGGAAAAGAGACCATAAAGTACGGCTCAGGAAAAAATCCCTGAAGGGGGAAAACCCTGCCGTCAGAAGCCGAGTACATACTAATCTATCCGACGTTTATTTTATATATTTATTTTCTGGCGCAGGCGTCCCGCCGTCTCCTTCCAGTGTTTGGCCTCCTCAGCTCCTGAAATCAAACAGCGCCACAGAAGATCATCCGCACCAACGCCTCTGGCCTTACATTTCCGATCCCCCCTTCCCTTCACCCCCTAATGTGCTTATTACTATGCCAGTTTTATTTTATTTATTACCATTTTACTAAGACCTATGACTTATTTCTTAACTGTTTACTAACTTAACATAAAATTGCTGATTAACTTGCTTATTGTTAGCTGATTGACTTATTTATTTCTCTCCAGTCTAGGCTCCGTTCAAGTTAACCAGTGCTGTTTTCCCACTCGATAATTTCAGTTTCCCTAATGGTCCGAACCTTTCCTAAAAATGTTCCTAATTCTTTAATAAATTTAGACCTTTTATCACCTAAAATGTTTTGGGCGAGCGTTACGTTTCTGTTTAGGAAGTAGTAATTTCCCATTCCCATCCATTTTCTTCTCCATGTTTCGGTTGCACAGCAAATTAAGAGGATGTGGATCCAGTCTTCCCTATCACCGCAAAGCTCACAGATGCCATTGCCACTTGCGTCCTTTAGTGTACGCTGCATCCACTTCCCAACCTTGAAACAAGCGTATCCCCCTCTTGCGTCCTTTCCGAGAGTATGTATGTAACTTTCGCAACCCCATAACGGACTCGCATGGATTTGAGCTACTAGCGAACGTTTTTCAGCCGTTGCTGCCCAGATCTCTTACCTTTTAATATCCGCAAGTCTATCAGAAATCAGCCGTTCTATCTCACGGATACCCCTATCTCCCACCTACTTTGTATTATAGTACAATGTACTTTGTACAGTGTACCTAATTCTCTACCAAATACTTATTCTCGATTACACTCGATTCTTATCAAAAAATAAACAATGGATTGTCAGTTTTCGTACCCGAGGTATTCTCGAACCCCAATGACCACGGATTTTCGAAGTCTATTTGCCAAATAAGATTTATAAATGTGTAAAACGTTCCTGATTTTTGCACAAAATGCAAATACATATTGTTGATAAATTGTGAATAAAAACTTCCGTGAACTGAACGGAATTTTTAAAGAGAAGATCACTGAACAGGAAAACTGAACAAGAAAACTGAACATCATTTTTAGAGAGAAGATAACTAGAGTCCTGTCATTAATCAAAACAAGAACTTTTCTAGCCCATAACTAAAATACTTAACTTTACAACAAAACATAGGAATATTCTATAGGAAAGTTTATCTACTTTAATTTTTTATAGAACATAATTTTCAGTGAGATTGATAGTTATGAAGATATATGATAAAACGTGAAAAACGCACCTTGAAACGGATGCCCCGCCCCCTGTTCACCCCCACCCCCAACACTTCAGGATTGCAGTCATGTCAACAAACAATCATGTTTCAAAACAACCAAGTTTCAAAACTCCGGGATTTTTTTCACTCGATTTGTCTAATTTGACTGGGCTATATTGAGCTCTTACGTCTACAGTTAATTACGTGGCAAAGACTGTGGTTGATGAGGGAAGTAATTGTAGATTTTGATTTGTTCAAAAGTGTCAGATGCATTCCTTTCCATTTTTCAAGTTCGCCTTTCGAAATAATGACGAAGGTTCTCCGTAACTGTTTTCAAATATTGCGGACTTCTCATAATTGATTGTTTGCTGATTCGGCGTATCAACGGGTAAAGTCATTGGTCCCGTAAGTGTAGTTGATGTATTATCGAGGGCAGTGGCTGTAATCTTCCCTTGCTGAATGGCGAAATCTGGGGATGACCTACGTCTACTTGAAAAGAATTTTCCCAAACAGGTATCTCCCACCAACGGGGTACCGCGCCAGTGAGGATAAGCTCTAAGCTTCCAACTGGCCTCCCGACAAATGTGGTAAAGTAGAGCATGTGAGTGTAAGTATATAAGTAAGGGGTGAGGTTAGAAACAAGGAAGAGTAAGGAAAGATCGCGCGGGATCCGTGGCCTGTAGCCCGGTATTCGCCTTGTGTAGTTCGGAGAACCCAGGGAAAACTACCGATCAGAGCAACAGGCTAGCTTGCCAGCTAACTAGCTAGTTAAGTAGCTTACTAACTAGCCTGCTAATTAACTAACTGGATGACAAGCTAACTAACTAACTAGCTAAGTAGTTAGTTTGCTAACTAGCTAAGTACTTAGTTTGCTAACTAGCTAAGTACGTAGTTTGCTAACTAGCTAAGTACTTAGTTTGCTAACTAGCTATGTAGTTATTTGCTAACTAACTAGCTAGCTAAATAACTAACTAGCTAGCTAAATAACTAACTAGCAAGCTAACTAACTACCTCACTAGCTAACTAGCTTAGTAGCTAGCAAGCTAATTAGCTAGCTAACTAGAGACCGGAAAAAATGTAGTATGAAGCTTGAAAATATGTACATAAATATGTAATGAAAACTGTAAGAATATGTAATAAAAATGTACATCGGATATAGTATGTAATATCAAAATTCACTAATTATAAAACTAACATTTACATAATACGAAATTAATTTATAAAATTATTCCTAAAATTAAAAAAAATAAAAACATGTAAAAATTATTTTGAGATCACAAATTAATACACACTTTGCACCATACAACTTTCTTGACTGGTTGCAGAAGCTTTATCTATTGCTATTCAGGACCGTAGTTTAGGAACCAGCATAGTCGCAATAGAAGCCTTCGTGCAGACTAGCGAGGTCTACCTGCAGCGTACAGCAGTGGTTGTTTGCTGGTCGAATTGTTACATCGCTGGTACAATATTGTTTCATCGAATTGTTACGCGTCGGATATCGCCAAAGTTTCTCGAAAATTAAAGTTAAAGGTTACGAAATGCGGCGTCGGAGATTCTTTTCACACCGAATGGTGAATATGATCTCAGTCACCGACGCGCAACTCTGGCCACTGATTTAATTAAAGCAGGCACGCCGGACTGAAGAACATAACGCGTAGCAGTCCTGGAGTAGGCAGCATCATAGGTTGCCGTCCAAAGTGCTTCATCCAGAGGTGAAGTTAGAAATAAGTTAGTAAGTAAGCACTGCCTCTTCTTTGCCGCATAAGCCAAAGAGCTGCGGCGCATGTACCCCAACTTGACAATAAAACCCCGCCTCGCCAGGGCTACTGGCGGGGGGAAAGTTGAAAAAGAGTAGGCAGCACGCGGTAATGATGTACGAAAAAGTGCTGATTTTTTTAAATACTTCTTTTCATAGAAAATACGAAATAAATTGGAGCAAATAGATAAAATAAAAATAATATTTTGTGAAAATAGCAAAATATTTATTACAGTACTAAACACGTAAAAATATGTAACGAACAATTTTGATATAGTTGATATAGGTCGACGACGATTCGCTAAGATTTCAATTTTCAGAACGGTAAGTAGAAAGACAAAGAACATGTAATTACATAAAAATCCGGCCTCAAGTGGAAATGCCTTGCGGCCACGAAAGCCTTGTGATCAACAGTAGCGTGGCGAATGATCTCATTCAGGGGCGGCGCCCACTGCCCTGGCTCTGAACGTCTAATTGGCGCCTTCTCGTCCGCCGGCGCCGGCCACGCCTCTATTTGGACCGAACACTTCACCCCGCTGTCGGGCTACGCCCAAATTACAACTCTCTCTCCGTTCTCTGGTCCAGCGGTCACTAACTCATGACCTGCGAGAAAATTTTGTACCTATGTACATAAGGAGTAATAAACTTAGTGTAGAGAAAGTTGTGTAACGCTACGGAATATCGATTTCGATATTTCAAAGGAAGCGAAAGTTTTTGATGTTTGATCCAGAAAACGTCCGGCCGTCTTTTTCTGCCCGACCGTCTGTCTGTCTGTCCGTCCGTCCGTTTGTCAGTCAGTCAGACAGTCGTTCCATCCATCTTTCTGTCTGTCCGCCTGTCTATCCGTTCGTTCGCCGCTCCGTTCGTCAGTCCGCCTGCCCGGGGGGGGGGGAGTGTTGGAGAAAATCGGTTTACGCGCTAACGTTGAGCACAGACGGAAGGACGCACCGACGGACAGACAGGCGCTTAGCCGTAAACCAATATTTCGGTATCAAGGACCCACCAAACGTGAATTCTGTCTACATATTTTTCGATTCCCCCCCCCCTCCCCTGATAGAAGAAAGAAGTCTTAAAAGAATGGAACAGGTCTCATTTTTGTTAAATGCGAGAAAATATGTGTAGATTTTTAGCGCTATTTCGGTATCAAGGTCCCATAGAACATGAATCCTGACTTCACAAAGTTTTAGAGAAAGTAAATTACTGTATACATAGGAACGAGTATTATCCACTTTCTCGTTACCGATGCCGACAATAAGAGTGTTTCTCTCGAAAATTCGGCGTTTTACGGCGCACGATTGTAAGAATTTCTCTTCTTGCGAAGTAAGGGTGAGAAAGTGAAAACTGTACTTTTTGTCACATCTTTACATTACTTTCTATTTGTATATTACTCCTTATACGAGAAAGAAGTGTAGGAGAAAGGAGTTTCACTTTATTAGAATGCATTATTTGTTCACACAAACTATTTGGTCAGGGCACTATTATCCCCGAAACAGAATAAAAACCGAAGACCAACAGACATAGCAGACGTTGTGCACATTGAATGGTACATTATGAAACGATGATATGAAGAAGGTATTAATACACGAGTGTTATTTTACGATGCGAGTAAGGAACTAGCGAGTATCGTAAACTCCACACGAGTGCATTAATACCCATTACATCAAGTTTCATTCGGTACTTTTTCTACGACTTATAACTGTCATAAGTTAAACTTTTACATTCAGTTGTTTCGTGACCACCTTTTCTGGTTTACAGTTATTCAATAATTTGTTCAGTTTTTCGTTTTATTAAATTTATTTTTCTTTGTCTTCATAAACAACTACAAAAATTATAGAATTTTGTATTAATACTTCAGACATGCATTTTATAGTCCTGAAAATGTAAAAATTTTTTGAAATTCATTTTGTGAATACTACATTCTTTCATGCCCTGCTGGTTGATAGAAATTATTCATATTGGAAGCTTAATTAACATTTGAAGATATGTACTTCTTTTGAGAGTAACTAATTAGAGACAATTAATAGGTGATTTGTTTATTCTCCTTGGAAACTTACATAAATTACACATTAAAATGCTACAATAGTTACAACCGTATCACAAATTGAGTGTTTCAATTTGATAAAATACATAGTAATAGTAAACTAGCTACTTAGAATCTGAAGAGAATTTATGAGTGTGCATTGGTATGATGAACACGACTGTGTACTAATACTAGCTGTACTTGCAGTCCTTGCAGTGGCATTGATGGGAGGGGGTAGCCCTGTGGTCTTGCTCTAATCTTTGAATTATCGGAATTCCTTCTGTAACCTTCCTGAAAGTACGTTGGTGTGGGAGAATACGGATACTCGTATAAATGGCTGTAGTATTGTTTATCAGCTTGCATTCATTACTCATGACTGTTTGGGTTCGTGTCCAGAATCTAAGCTCAGTGTTCACCACAGTCTTACTGTTTGATGTTTTTTGAATTGTGTGAAATGCAAGAAAAACAAGGTTTCTCGCTCATAAGACATGCATTATGTACATGAAATATTGAATCTACACGAAAAAATGTAAGTTCATTACTGGTAGACAACTGTTGAGAATACTAAAATTGAAAATGATTAAAATTTTTATTTTTAATCAAGAGGTGAAATAGTTTTCGTTGTATTTAAAAACGTAGTGAATAAGTCTAAACAGGCATTTCACGTAGTACAGGACAAAAGAAAACAGAAAAAATATATAATTTTTAATTGTTTATGTAAAAATTTAAAGAATCTTTCATAATTATCTGATATAACAGGCACTTTCCTAAACATCCAATATCCAGTAATAGTAGACAGTTTTTTCGTAACAAAATTCCCCATTAACTAAGTAATCACTTTTCTAAAAGGCCACTGTCTTCACAGAATGAACAGTTGTCACTGCTCTATGTTCACTGTTCTTATGTATGTTCTTTTCCTTGTTCTATGTATGAAAGGAAACTTAAAACAGGTGGCCCAGCAAATAACACGATTTGTTAGTGTTTTTTTCCTGATTTACCTGCTTGCAGCAAGTAGGATTATAAACCATCCAGCTTTTTCAGAATTTACATTTGACAGGCATCCTATTTTTTATTTCAATATGCTCAATTTGTTTCAGTATACTCAATTCAATATAGTGTATTGATTCTTTTTGGTAATTAAATATCTTAAAAAAGCGATTTAGATCAACAGTGGTCATCTTTTTACTACCGCGGAAGAGAGAAAGTTATGTAATGATGCGCGAAAAAAGGCGAACTTTCGGCAGAAAAATGTTTACAGGTCCTTGTTACGAAAATGAGGATAATTCCAGTTGCTAAATGTATGGAGGGAAATCCTCTCAACGCGTGGTCCAGTGTGAATCCGTTTTGTGGGTCCTTGGTACCGAAAAGTCAATTGACGGCAAAACGTCTGTCTGTCTGTGAACAACGCTAGCGCATAAACCGTTCAGCCAAATTTTCTCCAAAATTGATATTCCCCGATCGATTTGACTCGCGGGTCTTTGAATTTGAATTTTTTTTATTTTAAGGGGCGGGGGGAACTTTATATGAAGCTCCTGGGACGTTTTTAAAGAAAAAGTCTGCATCGTTTTTTATTACATTTTGTTGTTGGATAGTGTGAAGGACGGTTATGAGAATGGTGCAGGTCTCATTTTCGTTAAAAACCTTGATATTTTAAAAATTGCAAAAATTCAATTTTTTTCGGCGTCTTCCCACAACTATAGTTATGAAAATATATTTTTTCCTTAGAGAAATCTGTTCTTTAAAGATATGATTTTGAAATAAGGACGTGTTAAATGTTTCGTAATTTTGAGTATTTCTCGCGTAATTGAGAGTAGAATATGGTCAATTTTTAATTTGGTTTAAACCATTCTGAGTTTGAGAAGAAAATCAAGAAAGAAAATTATCAAAAAGAAAACGAAAGTTTATTTTAACAAACAGTGATATATATTGAATTAGTTTACATTTGTATTGAATTATTTTTTAAAATAATATATTAATATGTCTATAACAAATAATGTAATAATTATATTTGGAAATAAACGTTTCATTTGTAGCGTAAGTTAATTGAATGTTTTCGAGTTTCGATAGCATCTACCACTGCGTCACACCCCTTTTCACTTCAATGCTTTAAACTGTGACAACAGAGTTCACGTGACGTGTTGAAATTACAATTGCTAGCGTTGCGACGCTGTGGATGTTTTGATTCGTAGCCGACAAGGAAGACAGTCCAGTTCGATCGAGAGCGTCTGTGGTTCTCGCGGCACGGAGTGACAAACCTGCAGTGTCAAACCTTGGGGCAGAGCTAGCGGTAAGTAATTTTTCATTGTAATTTTTTTTAAACATTTTAATAAGATGAGCAACTTCAATAAATAATTTATATAGTTTGAGAAGCAATGTATTATTCAATGAATAATATTCATAGTGAAATTTAATTGTTATAGTTATCCCAGGTACCTTTGTTCTATTTTGTAGTTATTGAAAAAAATAACGTTGGTAGGAATATTGAGATTCAATTGGAACGATTCAGAAAGATTGGAAATGACTGAAGCTTTTTTTTTTGTAACACGTGGCCACTTGTTTCATTTTGGACAATATTTGGTGATATTGGTGATGTTGGTGATATTGTGGGCTGTATATCACGGATGCGTTGCAATGCAGATGGTGAGCGATGCGACGGTTCAGGTGGAGGATGGTGAATGAAGCCGTCTTATCCTGAATTACGCAGAACGTAAGTTGCTGTGAATAAATTTATTTAATTTTTTGTATTGGTAGTTTTCAGGGCCCTCGCACCTTTGTTAATGTAATTGTGGGGTGAACTTTAATTTGTTCAGAAAGATGGTAATTGTGTAACTTAATGGAAGCATTGAATTTGTACGACTATGTCGGTTGGACATATTTCATAGAGAAGGTTCTTTATGTAGAAGTGTCTAAACTTTCATACCGTCTATTGAAAGCCTAAATAAGTATGTAATTGTTATTCATAATATTCAATTCAATGACATTTATTTCAATTCATTCGCCTGTCACATAGTATGTAGATAATAGATGCATTAAAAGATTATTCTTGGACGTACATTGACTTTAGATTTTTATCGATACATCATTGGAAGTAAGTGTGAAGTTTGTGATGAATGATAGTAACATTTGTTTTATTAGCCTTAATTGAGCAAAGAACATTGAACTTTAAAGGCTGTTGAAGATAAAGAAAAGTGATCGAGCAAAGGTCGTGTAGTATCGAGAGCTTCGGTTGGGAACAATTTAAGATGGCTTTCTTCGGGGGAAAATACTTCTGAAGAAATTACTTTAGAAGTTTAGTCATTGTGTTGAAAATATATTTTCGTGACTTCATTTTTTGTTGAAAAATAAAGATTGAAGATATTGAATTCGACTGAAATAAGCGATGTAATGCGTAAGTGATGGGGAATACATTAACATTTAAGCCATTTATCTTAATTAAATATGGGGCGTGGATATTTTCGTTAAATCAGTTTCGCCGGAGTGGAAGAAATGATGTAGCGGGAATTTGGATCTATTGTAATAAGTGGTACAGTTTCAAGAGTTTATCGTAGCGATTCCCATCACTTCTTCAAAATTGTGAGATTGATAAGCTGTCGGGCTGAAGCAATCGTGAACTATGAATATCTACAAGATTATAACTCCACTTAGTTTTAGAACCATTGAGATTCTATTTACTTGGCGACGGCTCCTGCAATAAAGATACGTGTGCAGCAGGCAAAGATATATTATAATGGTGGTAGAATTTAGCAGTTTAAATTTTAAAGAATGGCAGTTTGAAAAGAAGGCTATAGAATTATAAAAATTAGGATTTAGCGTATTGTTGAAAATTATGGGAGGAATGTTTGACACAAATATTTTGATGCTTTTCAGATTTTCCCAATAAATTCAGGCAATAAGGAAACTAATTGAATATTTCGCCATTTTGTGAACTTCAACAAATGTAAAAGCGTAGAGTAACGCGTAGGCTTAGAGCCTTCTTCTCGTGACCTCCTCCGCATAGCGCACTGATGAAGCAGAGGCCGCTTGATACGACCCTGAACACTCTCGCTTTCACGGTCGTTTCTTTCCCTTGATTTTTTACCTGTTTTGTCAGTTGAAGGTTTATAATAAATTAATGAACACGGTCTCTCCAGTAAGTTTTGAAACATCTATGTATTATTGTCGATGTTGTATCCCTAGTTGGGGAGCGAACACTAAGGAAACCATAAAATGCAATTTAGAAATTATATCACAAATTCACAACCATATCGCATTTTATCGTAGATTGAACTCGTTGAGAAATGTACTGCACGGACATCAAACATTAAATTAGTAATTTTTTCGGCATTTTACTGTGCGTTTTGTATTTTTAGCAATTGACAAAATCTGCAGTCTTTAATCACAATAATACAATTAATAAATAAAAATAAGTGAATAATTTGTGAGAAATGGCAGTGAAAGAAATTTTGTCGTGTTGTGAATAATAAGTTCTTAAATTTTACCCTTCGAAATTGAAAATGTACAGAAATGAACCCACTAATGGTTCATGATGTTGACCGATTCTTCACCATTGCTTCCAATGGTCAATGGAAAAGGAAAGCATTGGAAGACTTGTGGAACATACACCGAATGAGGAAGTTTCTCTAGAAGAAACGTCTACGAACAATACTTACAACGAAATAATAGAAACAAATGAAAATTTTTAAACTTTAAGAAAAGTTGCCTGCAGCCCATGTCGACCCTATTTTACATAATGCAAAATTGGTGTCCCCACGGGCTCAACTTTCACTATTTAGACGAGATTTCTTGGTATTAAAGTTGCTGGGGGATTTTCTTAGGAATGAGAATCATTCGGATAATTTTTACCTTTATTACCGCCAAAGTGTTTTATGTGCTATGGGGAGAAGTATATTCTGTGCAAGTTTTCTTAATTCTGTGGTATCTACCTTAACCATATAAAAGGTGAATTGTGATTGTAAAAAAATGTTTTTGTAAAAATTGTTTATCTGCGGCGTAAGTATATTTAAAAAAGGAAATATACTTCATGTCGTTGGTGAAAGAATGTGCCACGCCATGGAGAACGCAAATTGGAATATAATATGTATTTCCACAAAACTCTAGAAGACGTGCATAGATAATGTTCATTTATGTAATTCACTAAGCTCCATCGTACTACAGTGTACTCGTTGGCGTATTCAATCGTTGTTGGCGTATTTAATGGAAAGGTTCTCGTAGTTTTACTGAATGTTATATTGTACACATTTTGAAAATATGCTCCATTAATGTGCGTACCAACTTTCATGAGGTGTACTCTAAATGCGCACCTCGAAACGGAGCCCGCATGCCGTGATCTGGTGTCAATTTCATTAGACAAGGTGCGTCGACTCCCGTATAAGATGTCGGCCAGGTCAGCTATCCTGCGCGCTGCAGCATGGCGTTTACAAAGTTGTAATTGTGAAAAATACTTTCATAATATTAACAATATTTATATCATTGAATTTCATTTGTAAAGATCTTTAGAAGCTTGGAGGGGAAAAAATGTACTTCCATTAAAGAACGCAATTGTCAACCTCTAAACTTATATACGGTACGAAATGTTATTTGTCCCATCCTCTTCAACATGGCACAAACAGCATCTCGATACCTCAAACTGTTTTCAAGAAATTTGCTGTGGCCAACGTAGGTGGTCCATCCCGTATAGCAGCCATAACTTCACAATATGCGGTGTGTAGATAGGCTCGTTGTCCTGCTGACAGTAATATCTCGGCCCCAGTCCAAGATTTGCTGCATTTTGTTAGACATCTGATTTTAAAATAGATAAAATTCAAAATTTGTCAACTCTGTAATCAAGAAAATGCAGATTCCCGATACCTGACGCAGACATACAGCACGCAAATTGTTCCTAAGGCTGCGTTAACCTTCTCCACACGTACTGTTGACAGACTGATCCAAATATGTTGAATTTAGTTTCATAATTGAAAATCAGTTTGTCAGTACTCCGAAGGGTGGTTTCTGTAATCTGCTAAATGCAGTCTATCGCGCCGATAGACCTGCTAATCAAAGGCTTCTCGGTTATTCTTTCGTTGTAACCTCTATTTCGTAGTGCCCTTCGAACGGTTTGTGTGGATCTAGTTCTCCCTGTTGTTAAAACCACCCAATAAGTAATTTTAACAATACTTTGGCGAGGATTCCTGCTTATGTGATTGACAATATTCTTGTCTTGTTCGTTGAGGGTCGTTTTTCGGCCTCTACCGCTTTTAATTAATTAATCTGCCATCGTACTGAAACTTGTCTACTATACCATGAATAGTTGGATGAGGTTTTGACACTATCTTCAAAATACCTCGTAGTGATCTTCCTCTTGGCTAAATTCAGTCTTAGTTCTTCCGCTAAGTCTCAAGTAAAATATTTTCTGCTGTAAAATTGTTTCTATAAAATTGTTAGGCTATACCGAGCATCCAAAAGGAAAGGGATTGTATAATTTTAAAGAACCTGTAACAAGTATTGTACTTCAGCTTCTGGGTCAATGACGCCATCTCAATAACGTTTTCGTCCAGTTTCCCTGATCCTCGAGCAATGCTGAGATGGTTCCTTGTTTTGCTTCTGGGCATAAATGTAACTTCATATTAGCTTCTCCTCATAGCACATCACACACAGTTTTTAACTGTTTTTGACGTAAATAAATATAAAAATGCACAGAACCTGTACGTTTACGTTATAACCAGCGTTCTTGAAGTTGTGTACTGTCAAAAAAAAGAAGAAATGAATGTTACGTATGAGGAGAATGGCTTCAAATTTCTTGTGACATATATCCTGAAACATTAGATACCGTACGTCGAATTAGTTACGTACTGCCACATTAATATGCTGCAACACATATAACTCTATACCAACGAGGGAAAATAGAAATTTCAGGCCTAAAAATTTTATACCAATGTGTTTTTTTGAAAAGTATTTGTTCTTCCTTCAAGATGTAATTTAGAGAAGTCACTGAAGTAATGGCCATATCCTGCATTCAATAATATTATCCTTGAAAAAAAACCTTCATGAAACGTGGAACAACTGCTTTTCCTGAATGTCTGAAACAGGTTTTGAAATCTTTTTTCAACATCACCTCATAACACTTCTGAAAGTTTAATAATAATAAGGTATATTTCTCGGATGGTCAGCACCTAGCGTTTCAAAAATATAGTGAATTTACATTTCCACAAAGATGGCTTGGATGAGTGTGCTGAATGTCACATCTTTGCTTCGCAAGGTAGTATGATGAGACCTTGAGACTGGAGGGGGGTGAGTAAGAACAATGAAAGCTAGCCTTAAATTATATATGAAGCTGTTAATTTACCAAGGAAGTTCTTTGAGTCTGTTGGCGATAGAAAAACTATTACCTAAAATATGGCGATAGAAAAACTATTACCTAAAATATGGCGATAGAAAAACTATTAGATTGTTAGCAACCCTGAACATAATTTGTAACGAAGACCAGCAACGAGATGAAAAAGAAAAATCTGTATAAAACCCAAAGAAAATTCAGAGTTCGATATGTTTATGACGCATTCAACAAACTGAATTTAAAAAAGAAAATATATGTATGTAGTCGTAATTAAGTGAATCCCTCAGTCTTATTCGTATAATTGTTTTGTCCGTTTTTTAGTCAATTGAATCCACTTGACCCTTCGGAATTTGAATGTAATCGCCAAGGAAAATAAGTTGAAGGTTGGAAGATGTGAAGGTATGTTTGTATTTATTGCTCTTTGAAGTATAACGATGGTAATTGTATGCTGCTGATCGGCAAATGGATTTGGTGGTGACGCTCTGACCGAGGATGCAGCAGACCGGCGAGTAGAAATTGACATTGAATTTGATTTCTCTGAATCCTTTCGGAGAGCAGTTTTGATGCTTTATACCTGTGTAGAACTCTTCAGAGAAAAGAACGGTATAGATTTAGAATATTTAAACTGTCAGAATAAAAAGAAATTTTAAAATGGTCAATAATGAATTATAAAAAAATTAATGGATCCACGTGAAATGAGAGCATATTTTGTTCCGTAATTCTCCAGAATATGAATTTCGTGATATTAGTTACAAGCGAATAATGGTAGCAATACGAGCAATTTTTTAAGTTTGAAAATTAATATAATGTATAAAAATGTTATTACAAATTATAATTACGATTCGTGCTTACTTTTCTTAAAGAAATAAAAATGTAGAACATCAAAGTCGAATTGTCCGTAGATTTGTGCAATTAGATGTAGAGTGACTCAATACTGCCGACGTCTGGCAATTCGCATATATGACTTAATTTCAAGGTGGGGCAATATAGAGTCGCTTATTTTAATTCGGTCCCTCTATCAAGTTGCATTTTCTTATTGTATTCACAGGATGCGAAGGTGAAAGAATAAGGACTGGTGCATGAAACAAGTTTATGGGATAAAAGTACGCACAAAATGAATGGTGATAGCATGGAACAAAACCATAAACACAAAAGTTATTAGGATCATTTTAATTTTCGGTCACTTTCTTAAATTAATCGTTATACTGTTATGTTAGTACTTGGTAGTTTAACCTTTGTGAAGTCGCTTCAAATCGATTTTGCATACTTAGTGTTTTTATGTATGAACTGTCTGCAGAAACCTGTCTTCCGCAAACACTTAAATTCCTCTTGGAGTTTGTTCAACACATTCTTGATTGGTTAAGGGTTAGAGGCTGCGGAGGTGTTTCCAAAACTTTCGAGAAGTTTGAGAAACCAGCTGGTATATGGGAAAGCTCGTTTCGGATCACTGTCGTGATAAATTTGAAGGTATACTGTATTCAGAGTATATCCGCACTTTGGTGTAAGCATTCATTGAGAATGCGGAGATAACCTTCATTCGTCATTTCTACAAATCGCTACACTCAAACTCCAGATGAAGATGTGCAGTCCCACACCATGATACAGCAACCGCCGTTGTCTTCTACAGATTTCGTTTTTAAACCGTTCGTTGACATTGCGCAATACACTAGCTCTGCCATCTGATTGGCATAAGGAAAAGTTCCTCTCATCAGTAATTATAATATCCAATCACCACTGACGCATTGTTCACATTTCTCCGGGAATTTCAACCTTTTCTTTCTATTTACCTCGCTTATAAATAGCTTTGTCCTTGGCACTAGTCCATTAAACCCTTGCTTTTTTTTAGCTCTTTAATAAGTTTCGGGGTGCACGTGCACATAGCACGTGCTATGTGCACGTGCACATAGAGGATTTTTCCTCACATTATTGAATTATCTAGCAAGTCTGTAGTCGACCCTGTTGCGGCAATCTTTCTATTGTCCTCTTTCGTATCACCTTAAAATGTTGAATACTGTACTTCGCTTGTAAGAATTTGGTCTTTTTTTCTTGCAGAATAACCCTTTTCATAATTTAAGTTATTACTGGTAAAATTAAGTATATCTCCGTTTTCGGCCCATGATAGTGCTAGTATTTCACCGCAGAAGTCTCCAACTCTTTAAGAAATAAATCTAACAATTTATTTCGGTACGAGACGGAATATTAGTGGCTGGCTTTATGGATATTTTGAGCAAATTTTGGAGCATAAAGATTTCGTTCGGCACTTTAAACGTGCGTGATTAACTGCACTTGCAAGAGTTAATTAGCGCATAATCTGAACTTTCGCGTTTGAATGTATTGTTAGCAAACCATTGGAGATCAATTAGGGTGATATATTTGGGTGACCGAATACGAAAGTCTGTATGTTCTTCCGAAGTGCGCATTTCCACGAGGCGAGGCCAGGACTGCATAGCCTTGCGCCCGTGCTTCACGGCTTAAGTGTTCTTCCAGAAGGCGTAATCCCTTGTACGCAGTGTTTATCTATAAGAACTTAGAAGTGTGTAGATGTGATGAAAATTTCTTCGCAGCAGAGAATATTTCTTTGACATATTCGTTCAATATAATTCTATTAGCCACGAATCGTGAAGCACTGTAGGTAGGGTAGTGAGGATGGTCTAACGTAGAGCTAGAAATGTATTCTGCGAGAAGGATTGAACACAGCTGTGAAAGTTATTTTGGTGAGGTGGATTGAAATGTAATAGTAATTTTGATTTTATCGCTACCGCTTACGCGTTAGGAAGTTCTGGAATGCTGCGCAAAAACACGGAGAATTTTTGGCAGAAACTCTTAATACATGGCTATGGCAACGAAAAAATGAATGAATGCATATGCTAAATTTAGGCGTAAGAATTCTCTAACACGTGGTGTAGTCAGAAGGCGTTTTGTGGGTCCTTGACACCGAAAACTTCACGGTAAGTCAGTGTGAAGAACGCTAGCGGCCAAACAGTCCTGATTTTTTCCAAAATTGGTATTCCCCAATCGGTCTTCCTGATGTCGCGGTCTATTGAATTTGAAACCGATATTCTAATTTTATGGGGTACTTCACATACAGGTCGTGGGATATTCAAAATTTGCAAAAAAGGCTTACTTTTTTATTGAACTTTGTTGGATAGTGTGAAGAACGTTTAAGATAATGGCGGATTCATGTTCGTTGAAAATCCTCATTTTTTGAAAATTGCAAAAATTGAAAAATGTTGGTATTCCTAAAACTAAGTTTATGAATTTTTGTGCTGAAATGTGTTAATAAAAAAACAGATCTCCAAATGAGGTAATGTTATATTTTTGAAAATGGTGAGAAATGTTCCGTAAATTGCAAAACACACAATGGTTTTTCAAATGGTAAATTCGAATTTCCAGCTCTTCGTTTGAGGCACTGTCTGTAAAAGTAATTTGAGAGGCAGATACAGTTGGATATTGTGGAAGTCCCTTCTCATTGTTTAACTTAATATTAATGAATTTAATATTACAAATCGTAGAATAGGTGCGAAAATGTATATGTATATGAATATAATTTACAACGTAAATGTATATTGCGTAATAGTAACAAATATTGCGTGGAAGAAAATTTCTCGCTACCATTTGCTGTAAGTTACATGAAGGTGATTAATTTGCAATATTTATTAATTTGAGCGTTTCATTCAGGGCCTAGAGATTATGCTAATTTCTGAGATTCGTCTCGGATACACGCGCGGTGTTGCAGACTTTTATTTTACTTCTAATTACGTGAAAAGTATTAATGCTTTAAAAGAACTGTAGATATTAAAGAAGTAATAATGGAAAACGTTATATTTTGAGAATAATCATTGAAAAGTTCCTAAATTTCAAAAATATAGTAAACAATGTATATCGGACGTATGGTATCTTTAGAAGTAAATGTTACTTTGGTTTATTTCCATCAAATCGTGCAGACAAGAATGGATAATTTCACATCTAAATTGAATTTCCAGAAGCGAGGGACATCCAATTATAAAAGCATTCAAAACTGCGATATCGTTACCTTTCGCATTTCTGTACATGCTTTCTTCAATTTTGAATCGTTGAATATATATCGTTCCATTGAACTTGGAGGACATCGTAACACTAAAACGTTAAGTTACAGTGACTTTGACTGACCTTGAGTTAAAACCAAACAGCCTCATCTACTATTCTACCATGATGTCGCCGTTCAACAAGGACTTTGACTGACAGAAGTTTTGTTGTCATCAGTTTTTCGGTTTCTAGGAATCAGAAAATATGGATTCTGATACTACGTGTTAAAGTAATTTACAAAATGTATCGTACATTTTGTTACCAGGGCCCGACAATAAGTTTTTGTGTAAAATTTGCGGGTTTCCGCCCAGCATTAAAATACTTTTTCTATACAGTATAAGTTGTAGCGAGAAATGAAAAATGTTGCGGATTATTGCAACCCATTATAGTAGGTTTTTTGAGAATATGTGAGTTAAGACTGACTAGTATTGGGGGTCATGGTGAAATGAGACTTTTCGGGGATATGTGAAGGTAATGTGGGGAAATGAAGGGGACAGGTTGGACATGGATTAGGTTCTTAGGCAGCTTGTTCATACACTTTTTGTGAAAATAAATATGGAGTGAAAATTTTTGCTACGATAGTATGCAGACGACCTGCAAAGTCTTCAGTGCATGAAGTTTTGGAATGACTATAGATTTTTGTGATTGTAAAGCTTTGACAAAACGTTGTAAGGCAATATGTGTAAAGAACATAAATGTTTGTTTATTTGTGTGTAATAGAAGTTGTTTGTACTTTGTTAGAAAAGCTTCTACACATGGAGTATTTTGTTATCTTTGGCTGCAAATATGTGTATTGAAAATAGGATTTATGAATTTTGTAGAGAATGGAAGTTTTTAAATTCTGGATTTCTGTGACAAAATTTCAATGTTATTGACAAAATGAGGCATCCCATGTGCAATAAAATGCATTTGAGGAAAATTGTAACTCATCATTTTTAATATTCTTGATAATTACTTTTCATGTTTTAGACAAAATAATAAGTTTATTTTGTAAATTGTGGAATGTTATTATTCTGTGAAGTTCGGTTTTATAAATTTGGAGGGCAAAACATGGTTGTCCAGTTTTCTTGAATGAAAAAATATCATTAACTTGAGAATTAAAGAATATTTTGCTCAAATATAGTAAAATGTTGGTTTGTTTGACATGAAATAATGGATTTTTAGAGCAGGCATACATTTAGTAATAAATCTGAAAAACGTGTCACTTAATTGTTTACTATATTACTTATTAGACTACTATATTTTTGGCTGGCCATTTTTTCTGACAATGTATTTTAAATACTCTACATGTATGAAAATAATTGATGGATAAACCATTGGTTGTAATGAAAATCATTTGTGTTAGAGTGCACTTAACCTACTGAGACTTTCTGTATGAAGTCCTCATTGAAATGTCTGTGATATAGGAACTGAGTATGTTGAACAAGTATTGAAATGGGCATGGATGTTCTATTTTTTTTAATGGAAAAACTCACCCTTATGTCAAATGTAGAAATAATGCCATTGGTGAGAACCAATATAATCTCTCTAATCTGAAACATCAGTAATTGGTACAGTCAAATTCTCATTTGTTATAATATAATGAATAATCGTAATCGCTTTGATGAAGAAAAGTTGTGAATATTTCTTTGTGAAATAGTGTTCTGAATTTTTAATTTATTAAAGCTAACAAAATTTGTTAGGAAATGTCCATCAGTATTGATTGTATAAACCCCATATAAACTTGCATATTACCAACTTTTGCGTTGAAGTCTCCAACCGCTTCCACCACCGGTTGGTTGCTTTGACTGTACTTTTGTACTACTTTAGAGTTTCCAAAAATTATGAAGATTATTCAACTTAACCACCTTGTGGAGTATATGCTGTGATTATAGTGAGATTTCCTTTTAATGTTTCATATGTACAGTGATTCTGTCTGAGATGTATTTACAGTAAAACCCCGTTTTTACGTTCCCGCATTTTAAGTTTTCCTACCTTTGGCGTGATTATTCATTAGTCCCGTCGAAAAGCCTATATTTACAATGCATTCTCTTCCCGCAATTTAAGACCTGATACGAAGAGTGCTTCCCGTACTTTACGTATTTTGTTAAAATTTATAATATTTTATTTTTTACGTTCTCGTATTCGTACGGTTACGGCACAAATGGCGATTTTTCTACAGAAGTAATCGTACTGATACAGAAAAAGTGATTAATAATGAACTCTCAAACGCGTCGTTCGTTGCGATCAATCGAGGAATATCAATTTTGAAGAAAATCGGCAGGCAGGTTAGGCGCTCGCATTGACCAGTCGGGCAAACTGACGTCAGTTGAGTCTGCGGTTTCAAGGACCCATAAAACGGGATACAGGCTACAGCACGTGTTAGAAGAAGGAATTGACTATGTATATAGGAATATTATTTATCCACTTTTTCATTACCAGGGCACGCCAATATGAGATTTTCTGACGAAAATCGCAGATTCCGGCGCATGCTTTTACTTTTTGTTATGAAGGGCGACAAAGTGAAGAGAGTAACCATTGAATAATGAAAGTACTCGCCTCGCCTAGTCTATCGTTTTTCGACTCTCCTGTCTTTTACTTTCCTGCATTTTCCTTTTTCTTCATCGGTTCTCTGAAAAGTATAAAAAAGGGGTTTTTACTAAATAACTCTGGATTTAACATGTAACTTTTTATTTCGTGAAATTTAAACACCCTTAATGGCATGTTGTGGTTGTTTCACATCATGGTAGAACATTATAGTCGTCTACATATTTACTACTTTGATGTTTTTTTTCTCATATGCCTGATATATCACCATTATTATTTTTCAACATCCTTGATTATTCATTTTCTTCTTTCTAAAAATCAATCAGGGGCGTAGCGTCCATGGACGCGCTGGAAGCGCCGCTTCCCTTACAAATTTCTTCTACGAATTGCCATCACAAATTTTTGTATTTTAAATGAATTAGTCCGCTCATAAAACTAAATGAAATGTTGGAATTTCTATAGTTTCTACTCTGCGGGGCTTTCGTGGTCTCTTCATGCGCTTCTTCGTATTTCCCTCGCCCTGAAGATTATCAGAGGAGGCTAGGCTATTATAGTTCGAATAGGACGGACGGCGCGGGAAATTTTGTGTACCCTGTGCGAGGCTACATGACGCGCAGCCCTTAGGAGACCTCCGTGATTCAGATGAAAAAGTGTGTTTTGCTTGTCAAAGACTGTGATTGAAACGTGAATACTCAACTGTGAATAAAGCATAATTTTGGAGATTCCTCCGTAACTGTTTGAACGTGTTCCTTACGTAGGTTTTTGTAGGCAGACGGACGCGCTACGGGCCGGCGCTTCCAGAGCGGTATGAAAGGGGCTGCGGCTGCAACCTGCCCCGTGACTTCGAACGGTGGTGATGGAGCATCGCCGTCTCTGGTGTGTGGATGTGCAATTGAACATTTAAAACAAAACGCATTTTCTAGCCTATCTTTTGAGGAAAAATAAAAAAATTATTGCGACCGGAAAACCTACACCAGAACTTCATATCGAGTGTCGTTCGAAAGGGAAGAATAATTTCATACATTTTCGTGCACAAATATACGAAAATGTTCCATGGATAAGTGGGTGCAGAAACACAAATAAATTATTCTGTTGGCCATGTTTATTGTTTTCTAAAGAGAAATCTGTGTGGACGCAAGGAGGATTCGATGATCTTCACAATATTCACAAAGCACAGGCTCGCCATGAAACTTCAGTTTCTCATATTCTATCCCTAAAAAATTTCAAACTGTTTGGAAAACAGAGAATTGAATGAAGTCTGAGTGAGCAGTTTCGGTTGTCTGTACGTCACAACGTAGAAGTTAAAAAGGACAGAGAAATGTTGACTCATATTATCAGAGTGGTTTGTCTTCTAGGAAAACTGGGATTAACGTTTCGCGGACACAATGAAACTGTCGAGTCTCATAATCGAGGCAACTATATTGAAGTTCTGAAATTTTTGGGTAATTATAATCCTGAACTCTTGGCTCTTATTGAAAGCAACAACGTGTTTCGTAGAACATCTCCTGACGTCCAGAATGATATTATCGCGGCAGTTGCGGAAGTTATACACAGAGAAATTGAGAAGGAGATTTCTGAGACTCAACTTGTGGCATTGATATTTGATGAAACGACTGATGTGACCATGAAATCACAACTCACAAGCGTGTTGCGGAATGTTTCAAAGAATAGAGTTCAAGAAAGATTCTTGCATTTTACTGACTGCAGCAAAGTCAGATCCGCATCTGGATTATTTGAACACGCAAAAGGCGTTATTAACACGTACAAGTGCGAAACAAAAGTAATAGCGCAAACGTATGACGGCGCAGCAGTTATGGCAGGGGAACATGCTGGTCTTCAGGCAAAATTAAAGAAAATTTGTAAAGAAGCAATATTTGTGCATTGTTATGCCCACAAATTAAATTTAGTCTTAGGACAATCTGCTAGCTGTATTTAGGAAGTGCGAATATTTTTCGCCTGTTTGTCAGGACTAGGGGCATCTTTTTCTAAATCCACTAGGCGGATTGAAGCTCTAGACTGTGGTGAAAAAGCGATTACCTTCAGCTGCACCAACACGTTGGACTATCACCTGCAGACGCGTACAAACTGTGAAAAATCATAACAGTGATCTGCAGGAATTATTTGCTTCAGTGACAGAAAATTCAAGTGATTGGTACGCTGAAACTGTGTGCTCTGCTCGTGGCCATTTCAATACTTTGAAAGACTTTGACTTCAATTTTTTCTTAACTTTGTTTTCATGTATTTTTCCTCATTGTGACTCATTATTTAAAATTTTACAAAATAAGTCCAATGACATAATGTATTGCATGAAAAAGATAGAAGATTTTGGGAAATATCTGAAACAGTTTCGTGACACGTTTGATTGCTTTTAGAAAGGTTGCAACAGAGAAAGTGGCGAATTTCAGTGCACGGTAGCCAGGGTAGAAAATAGGGAAAATGAAAAGAACGTGTAAAAGATTATTTTTAGAAGTTATAGACAACTTAATATGTCATATCTGATAGATTTTGTGGAACATCCAAACTGAAATTCCTAAGCCTTCTTAACCCTGATCTTTATTTAAGGTATCAATCGTCATTCCCCATTGAAGCTTTTAGTTGTCTAATGGACGTTTATGGCAGACATTTTGTCTGAGAAGTGAGCTCACTGCCATTTACTTAGATAGTGAGTTCCACAAGAGTGTCGATAAATTAAATGGTTTTATCAAGCAGCATGAACTAGAAGAAGTCTTTCCCCAAACCTACAAACTGACCGTTCTGATTCTCACTATACCAGCTACAAGGGCGTCGGCGGAGAGGTCATTTTCTGCCCTCCGGAGAGTAAAAAACTACCTTCGAAATTCACAAAGTGATGAAAGACTTTCTAGTTTCTTTACTGAATATCGAGAGTCAGCTTTTAGACATAATGACAAGGCCATCGTTTTTTAATGATGTCATTGATGTATATGCCCGAAAACCAAGAAGAATTGAACTTCATTTTAAAATGTAATTGTTTAAAAATTTAATACATTACATCATTTTGATTTTTCCTTATGAAACCTTCCGATATCACTCCGTTAAATTTAGAAACTTGATAAACGTGAATGAAGTAGAGGAATGATCCTGCGTCATTATTTAGGGATATTTTGTTCGTTAAGTTGATTAAATTTGAGAGTTATATAGTATGCTTGGACTTTCTCATCTAATGTAAAGACGTTTTTGAGGGAAACTGTACCAGGCAATAAGGAATAGTAAACAACCTACTCTGTAGTGAGGAAATTAGCATTAAGGGTTTCAGATTGTCCCGTTAGCAAGACTGACTGCAATGTGATGGCAATGTGCCGGTCGAATTTTTCTAGTGCAACACATGAGGAAAGATCTATGTATATTTGATAAACAATTTTTTTTGCCAAAACAGATCATTTTAAATTCCGGATGAAACATCTCTCCAGGGTGTCATCTCGACCTATTTCTTTGATAGATAAATACTTATTTCTGTGTACTTCTTGTCGCTTTATTGACGAGTAAAACTAACTAAAACATTTCCAAGTACAGAAAGAAAGATATTTATTTTCTGATAACAGCACTGATAATAAACATTTTTATCAAGAAATGTTCCATAATAAGGTACTTTTAATTAGAGTTCCTTGAATCTTCCGTGCACAACGTAAGTTGAATACAGAAAATGGCGCTTCCCCTCTTAAAAAATCCACGCTACGCCCCTGCAATCAATGTATTTAAAATTATAGTTTCTGAATTCCATATCCTTTGCTTTGAGGTATAATTGCAATCATTTCCAAGGCTATTATGGTTTCTGCCAGTAATAAGTGAAATTGTCCTGGCTGTAATGTGTTGAACCATGAAGTTAAGACAATTTATTTTTACTACAATAGGCAGGCAAAAAGGCATTTATTGCAGCTAAAGTAGGTGTGTACAAATGAGAGAACAGATTTAAAAGGAATTATTGTGAAAGAGTTAATGACATATCTAGTTCTTTTGTCTAATTGCCAGTACTGAGAAGGGCATCTTGTAGAAAGAGCTGGCCTCAAAAGGGATTTGAGGACATACTGAAAGAAGGATGAGATTTGAGTGATGAAAGCCTGTGGGTCACAGCCTCAGCTTTCACAGAAAGTTAAAATATGGCTCTGACTTTTTGCTTAGGCTTATATATATAATATATATATAATATATTTATATTTATATACCAACTTCAACAGCAGCACGCATGAACCGTAAGCGGGTTATCAAGATTTTGCTCGTGAAGCGAGCTTAAAAATCTAGGGAGCAGGATATTCAGGGTGCGAGAAAGGCTTGAACCCTTGACACAATAAAATCACACATATTGCACACAAACGAGCGTATAATTTACCCATAAACCTTTAGTGGCATAAGTTCCTGACAAAAACCAAGAATATAGAATCACACTTTTACAAAGAATAATCAAAACACAAATAGAAACCTTTACAACCCACACTCATATAAATGAACTCATAATTTACACAAAAATTGATACTTTGATATAATTACTCTGATATACACTGGGAATTCCCTTGGAAACTTAATTATATCTAAATTTATGCTATTCTAATTACATTGCACATGAAACTAAAATTTCAATTTACAATCTCCTGCTTCAAAATATTACATGCAAAGAACCAAATGTGTGCAAGTGCACTACTCTCATTTACAATTTAACTGTGCCTGAAAATAGCAGAATAATAAATGTCCTAAGTATATTTTATGCAGGCAATAGCGCATCAGAATCTCGCCTACTATAATACTGCAATTCGTTGCCACCCGTGTCCTCAAATTCTTAACACTTTCCTGTACTAGTTTTTCCCTGCCGACGTGAACTTGACCACCCACCATAGATACACACTATTTTCCCGATTCCAACTCTACCCGCTGGACTTTGCGTCGCCGCCGCGTCTCTGCGTCGACGTCGCTCAGTCCCAGCTTCTGATCGTAAGAGACGGGATTCGCCTCTCCGTCTACGCTGTCTTCTGCGTCCCCTTCCGTTTCTTCTTCTAGTCGCCTCTTCTTCCTCACTACACCGCGCCCCTGACTACGCCCACGTTGCGAAAATTGTCCCTTTGCCACTTCACCGAATACTCGCTGCAAGTTCCTCGCTCGTTGCTACTTCTACTTTTTGCTAAACCAAGCTACTTTCAAATGCACTTCTCTCCACCAACGGGTACTTTTACTTCCGTGTCATTAATAGAATAAATACTTTACTAAGTCTGCACCAATCTCGCGGTCGACTGACTAGAAGCCTGTTACGACGCCGAATACTCCACTAATCTAGTAGTCGGTGCAAGCCGGCAACAAACTAAACTAATGTTAGAAAGTGTTGGCTCGCGCGGTGAATCAAAAGACTACAATACACTCGGCGATCGGGAACCGCAAAGAGAAGAGCTGCCTTACTCGACGAGTGTGCAAGAAAAGCAAGCTTCTGTTTGCGCCGTTCGCGTATTTATCATCCGGACGCCTGGGGAAAATTCTCAGGGTGGAAGCTTCCCCCCTCTCTCAACCTTTCACAATGCAAGGAAAACCGTTGCCTCGCTAGTTTCGCCTTCGTTTAGTACGGCAACGGATACCAGGCGCGCGCTGTTTATGAACCTTTGCTTTTCCCGCGCCTGCTATCCTCGCTGCCTTCGTGGTGTTCACACATACGAGAACGTAGGTTGTTATGGGGTTGCACAATCCCATAACGCCAGGAATATATATATATATATATATATATATATATATATATATAATCTCAAGCTTGATTAAAATCTCTGCCAGGAGAAAGGAAGCGAAGTGATGTAAAAAGGGAAATATAGACATGCGAAGCTAAAAAAGGCAAAATGAAGATGTTGAAAGAATGCCAGAAGCAGGGTGAAGCGATTCCTATTGTCAATGAAATACTAATGACGATGATGATGACTACATTTTGCCCAAGTTCTGGGATCTAGTTGGAAGTGCTGTGCAATCTGATGGGTTTGTCATGTTGCTTTGTGCTGTGTAAGCTTGCAGGGTAGTTTTTTGAGATGGTGCTGTAGTTTCTCCTTGTGGCATGAGTTTAAGACTTTGGGACCAAAGAAAAATGAGTGGCAATATGGCTATTCATGATTGTGGTGGTTGGGTGATGTGCAAGATTGGTCTATGAAGAAGCTCCAAAAAATAAATTGTTTTGGTGCCCTGACGTGAAGGATAGTGTTTGCATGGGTTTCTAAGGATCATTGTTTCGGGTTCTTGAAGTTTTGTCTGTTCCAAATTTGTATAATTGCAGTAATGCCATAAAAATTGAAGGGTTTTTCATTCTGTTGTAATGTATGTGTTTGTATAGAATTTAAAAGAACTACACTAATTGTCCAAAGGAATATTTTTTATAAAAAGTGAATAATGCATAAATGTAGAAATTGAATATTGTAATAAAATTGTATAAAAAAATTTAATAAATCAATTAAATTAATTGAAAGGGTTATTTAATTTTGTTGAAGTGCTAAAAATGAGAGTAAGAACTAAATTAATAGTAGTTTTGTGAAAGAAAGAAAGAAAAAGAAAGAAAAAAAGAAGATGAAAAGAAAATATTATTTGAAAGTGTACGTAATTTCTGTCAAATCCTTTTGTGAGCATGAGATGAAATTCCCTTCAGTACAGAGTGCTCAGTCAATGTTGAGATGGGTAAAGGAAGAGCAAGCTGAAACTTTTGATACAGTAAATGTACATTAGCAGTACATATGCCAGATTTTGAGAGGTGTGATTTTTATATAAGAAATGCATATTGCTACAATTCACTTGAATTAACTTTTTTTTTAACTTTCATGAATGTGTATGAGACAATGTAGAGCTATTAATGAAGGCAATGTGTGATTACCTGATGTTACCAGCATTAGTTGACAAGTATGGTACAGAGTACACCTTGAGAGAATGAGTAAAATTTAGTTACAGAACAATGTGTTTATTGGAAAGTGTTAACAAGATTGTTTGAAATTTAAAAAAGGTACATTATCTTTGAAAGTTAAAATGCATAATGGAACAAAAGTGATAAAAAGGATTTTTATGTTCTAACAAATTCAAACATTTTTGTAAATTACACAAAGCAATGGCCAAATGTTTATGTGGTGTGTGGAAAATTGACCTTATGTGTTTTGAAAGAACAATGAACATGCACAATGAAACTTAGTTTGCAGATTTTTTTTTGTATTGCCTTTTGTAATGGTTAATTTTTGTAAAATTTACTCTTTTATATTCATTCTTTTTTGAGAAAGAAATGTTTGTGAATGCAGAATGTTTTGCATGTGAAAAGATGTAATAGGATGTTACCTGAAATATCAGTGAGAGGTCAAATTGTGCACTAGTGATTTTTAACAGAATGTTTTTGTATGTTTTGGGGAAATGCCAATTAAGGATTGGAAGTATAATTTTATATATTGGATATTAACAAGTATTTGAATTTACTTTATATAATTTTTCTTTGGCAGTGATACTTGCCAAGCTCATTCCTAAGGCATTTTAGTAAGTGATAATGAGTGGAACTGAGAGGATGTCTGTATAACATGCTATTTATACAAAATGTGTTAATTTTTATATTCACAAATAAAGTATAATTAAAAAAATTATTAATATGCTAGATGAAAGTGTAAATTTGCAGTATTTTAAAAGAAAATGTGTAAATATTAATGGAGCATGAAATCCAGAAAGCACAACCAAAATGTTGCAAATAAAATTTTTTTAATTGTCTTTGAAGTTCCTTCAATTTTTTAGGCAGTCTCATTTGAATTTTTCCAATATAAAAAAAAAAAAACATTGAGAGGCTGTCTTATTCATTTAATAATTTTAAAATGCTCTTTCAAAACATTCATGGCAAACTTTTTTCTAAAAATCATACTTTTTCAAATGCACATTTCAAAGTTTGAAAGCTCAGAGAGCTGAACTAAAAATCTGAATTTTCATGAAAATTCTATCTGAAGTGATAAATTTTCGTTAGGTGATCCATGTTTAAATGCAATTCATGGGAATAAGAAATGCTACATATAAGTTAATTTGAAAAGTGTGTTTTTGAATAATGAAATGGTAGAATTGGTAACAGGCCTTTATGCTAAAGTGTAAATCTAAGAAACCTAGTAACAGAATGTATAAAAAATGAGGATATAAAAATGTTATAGAAATTGAATTGAAAGGATTATAATTGTGAAATACTATGCAATTGTGAAGGCCTGGACTTTGTGAATTCAGGAAGTGGAGGGAAGTGAAAAAGTCAAGATTTTTTTTTTTTCTTTTTAGAAATATTGAATTTCTGTAATAAAGAAAAATGTTTTGGTTTTTATTTGTTATAAATTGTGAATTCCTTATTTTTTTTTCCATATATTGTTAAGTAGTGTGTGCAGAGTAATGATCGTATTTTTGGGAATGTGGCTAAATGTTGAAAATTTTCCTATTTTTACTTTAGGAAAAATGGAATATTTATTATTTTATTGAAAATTAACGTTTCAATGAAGCACAAATTAAAATTTTTATTTGCAGATTAGTGAAACAGATCATGTGGTTTAGGTGTGTATTGTTTTAAATATTGAATATTTAAAATGGTTAAATTGAAGAGTTTCTGGGTTAGTGGGGTTGTAATTATTTTAGTAAAAGTGCAATTTGGGTGAATATTAATGTAGGAAATGTGATTTAGTAATTTCTTCTACCATGTGTCAATTCCTTAAATTTGTGTTTGTGGATTTCCATTGATATGGTTCCTTATTTAATTGTTCATTGTCCCAGAAATTAGTTATTTTTCTGTATATTTATTATGTCCTTTTAATTTTTAAAATCAGCTTTGTGTAGTGTTCAATTAGTAATATTTTGTTTGCAGGCTTTATTGTTAATTACCTTTACTTTGGACACTGGATGTTTTGGATTTTATTTTCCCTCATAAAAAATTCTGTGAAAAAAATAGAAAAGTAATGATAGGTCAACATTTCACTGTACTTATTTTCCTTTAGTTATTCTCCATAACTAATTTTTCTGTGTAAAAATTACCTCAATGTTTTCTGTGCAGGTTACCATTAGTGTTGTACGTTATCCTTTTAATTTTGTTTAGAGAGAAAGTGTAGGTTTTAGGTACTGCTTGGATCTGTTATGTTCTCTAAAATTCCAATGTTTAACTCTTTCTGGACCCTTTCTCTGCTGTTGTAATTCAATACTGGATCTCTGCCTTGTGTTCACAGGTGCCATGTTCTACATATAGTTTCCCCTCTTTGTTTTCCTTCTAATTTCTACATATCCTTTGCTATCATAATTTATCCATACATCTGTTTAGTGAAAACCTTTCTCATTATTGAAGTTTTCTCTTCCCCTTAAAATTCTCAACTTTGAGGTTTACCACTTGCTTCCTTGTTTACCTTTTTTTAAAGAAAGTAATTTTTAAGTTTCCTGTCTTATTTCTGCCTCCTGGTGTCCATCTTAAATTCCCAGCCTTCTATTCAACACAATTGTGTCCTCCCCATAAAGACCTCAGTTTGTTCCTTACCTTGTAAATATTCAAGTTGTTTCAAATCTGTCACACCTGCCAAATAATTATTTCTATCACTCCATTTATATATTCACAGCCATAGAAGAGGAATACTTGATTTCCTGGAGTAATCCTCTTCTAAACTTTCTATTTCTTTTGTAATGTCTTGTGATTCTGTTTTCCTATGCAAATCCCTTTCTCCTCTTTTTTCATCTTCTGTACTTGTCCCTGATCTCCATTCCTCTGCATCCATCCATCCATCCATCCTTCAGTACCTTACCTGTTACTTTTTAATTTGGTTTCCCATTTTATTCCTTGAATTTCCATACTGGTCAGATTTTACATCTATTTGTCTTTCTTTGTATGTAATTTTGTAATCCTTTTTCCTTGTTAATGACCTGTTCTTATATTGATTTTCCTTTTCTTCCTCTCGTGTTTGTTTCCTGACCCTTACCTCCTTGTTCTAATTTCCTTTTTACTTCTACCATACTGTTCCTCAGCATGTCATTTCAATTCTATCAAATTTGTATTTTTTCCTTAACAAACTTTCCTTGTTTCCCTTGTTTAATATTTAGAAATAAAATATAATAAATGTAGATGTTAAATTTTTGACATATTATTGCAGATGCAGACCCTGTCGGAGGTGTTTGTATGGAGGAGCAGTGGGAGTTGCCCCCCTGCCCCGGCTAGGGGCTGTGGCACATTGTAATCCGTGAGTGTGGAGCATTGAAGCAAAGGCAGCAAAGAAGCGAAAGGAGAACACGAACACGGACACGGACGGGAACGGATCGGCCAATAAATGCTTTCACTTCTACACTGGTCTTTTTATTTATCCCACTCCCTACATCATCTCTAAAAATAATCTAAGTCCATTAAAGGAAATGAAACTCAATTCAATTAAATAGCAACCAGAAGCAAAGCAACGAGCAACGCTGTGCTCAGATCAGCCCAACTGTTCTACCCTGCACTCTTAACAAGGAAGTGTATTCACTCTTACATTCTTCCCAGTTCTCTCAATGTTTATTAAGGCAAAAAGTTAAAAGATAAGCAAGGACAGATGAGGCACTCATTAAGCCAAATTAAAAAACTTGGAAATTCTGAAACAGGATAGGACAAAAGTCTAATGGAAACTTAACTTAACTTAACAAACATTGAAGCAAAGTGACATGACAATGGCCTGAAAGCAAACTTATCAGCAAATTACCTACAAACGTTTATTTTGTATTTTGTAAACTTAATTTTAGAGATTCCAACTTTTCACACCCAAAATCATATAATCGCTACAACTTGCTTCATTACACTACACCAAAAACTTTAAGATTCTTTTTTTATTCGTTTGTTTGGTTGGTTCAAACTCCTGACCAAAACTCCATCAGGATAAGGGAGGTAATTAAAGGTTTTAGTATAAGCAAACAAAATTAATCACAATCAATCAATCAATCACTTAATTAAAGTTTGACATTCTCAGTTTACACTTTAATTAATTTCACATTGTCTTTAAACAAACAACTTCGCAACACTTCCTTCATCCACACAACCTGCAAACATAGAGGAAATAATCAATTCACTGAAATTAACATTTTTTTTCATTTTTCTAACTTACACAATTTTACAATCAATAATTTCACAAGGATGTTTGTTACCAATATTTCAAATCATATTTCCATCCACATACAGAAAGCCATAAGGCCACAATAATTGTTCTATCCCTTATTAAAACACTACTCTACCTTTATACACTTAAGATTAAATAAATTTGAAATAAAAGAAAATAACCATACCTTGCATCAAACACAAGTGAATGCCATTGTCACTATGGCAGCTCCCTCTTAATGTCCTTAAATTCAGATTACAGCACTTCTTCACACCCTTCATAGACCTGACAACTTTGTACATATTGTACAAACACACAAGGGTGTGAAGAAAAATGTCTAGTAATTTCAACATATGCAAAAGGAAAGCCATAAAAAAAATTAATAAAATACAATGGGGTAAATGGAATAATCAACATAAACTTTGCAAGATATATAACAGACATAAAACTAAGAATACACATTATAACATAACACCTAAGGCAATTTTTATGTATGGATCAGAAATATGGATCTTAAAACAAACAAACTGTCAGAGATTGGAAGCCCCACAAATGTCACTTTTTCGGCACCTGGCAGGAATAACACACATGGATTGACCAAAAAAAAAAAAAAAATCCAATCGGAAAAACACTTAAAGCGACATCATCAAAATGCATCATCCGACATGCTAACATCTTCAACATTCATCATCCAAATATAGCAACAAAGCTTCACAATACTAACAGGGAACAATTCGAACATATTCAAATTCGCAAACAACATACATTCAATATAAAACCTATATTTTCAAGCATGATTATACATGAAACTACACCACTTGAGATTCTCCAACTAATAAATAGACTATCAAAAAATTGTTCAGCAAGAATAAATAACATTCCATCGAAAACACAAAAATCAATCATTCAAAAAAAAAAAAAAAAAAAAAACTCTCAAAACATTGTATGCACTAGTGAAATGATTTCAAGACAACGAACTCAACACAAACACCGACAAGAAAGTCTCTCTAAATTTCATGAACACCTATTACAAAGAAAAATCTTAACAGTATTTCCTCAAAATTTATAATTCTGTATTAATACCTCATCAAACTAACTTCCTCTGTCTGATAATCTAATAAAATAAAAAATGCAATTTTTACATTTCAAACCTTAACAAGAAGCTGACCAAATTTTGCCATGCCCCATACTCCCTCAAATCAAGTTCCATCTTTGAGAAACTTTGGAAAATGTTTTTTGACAATGGTCACCCACACCTAATACATATTAAATAATAATCTGCCCAAAAGATCATCGAGCAAATTTCTTTCACGTGTATTCCCGGAAGTAATCGTCTGATTGAGGTCTAGTTTGCTCTAAGCTATTTCTCGTCAAG
>BOPP01000360.1:540334-593343 GCA_017312745.1 Gryllus bimaculatus | reverse complement strand
GACGTCTTTTCCGTCTTCGACTTTTCGTCTTTTCGGTCTTTTCGTCTTCGTCTTTTCGTCTTCGTCTTTGCGTCTTCGTTTTTCGTCTTCGTCCTTTCGTCTCGTGTTTCGTCTCGTCTTTCGTCTCGTCTTTTGCGTCTTCGTCTTTCGTCTTCGTCTTTTCGTCTTCGTCTTTTCGTCCTTCGTCTTTCGTCTTCGTCTTTTGCGGTCTCGTCTTTTCGTCTTCGTCTTTTCGACTTCGTCTTTTCGTCTTCGTCTTTTCTGCCTTCGTGCTTTTCGTCTTCGTCTCTCGTCTTCGTTTTCGTCTTCGTACTTTTCGTCTTCGTCTTTTTCGTCATCGTCTATTCATGCATCGTCTTTTCGTCATCGTCTTTTCGTCTTGCGTCTTTTCGTCTTCGTCTTTTCGTCTTCGTCTTTGCGTCTTCGTCTTTCGTCTCGTCTTTAAGTCTTCGTCTTTTTCGTTCGTCTTTTCGTCATCGTCTGTTTCGTCTGCGTCTTTTCGTCTTCGTCTTTCGTCTTCGTCTTTTCGTCTTCGTCTTTTCGTTTGTCGTCTTTTTCGATCTTCGTCTTTTCGTCTCGTCTTGCGTCTTTTCGTCTTCGTCTTTTCGTCTTCGTCTTTTCGTCATCGTCTATTCGTCAATCGTCTTTTCGTCATCGTCTTTTGCGTCTCGTCTTTTCGTGCTTCGTCTTTTCGCTACCCGTCTTTTCGTCTCGTCTTTTTCGTCATCGTCTATTCGTCATGCGTCTTTCGTCATCGTCTTTCGTCTTCGTCTTTTCGTCTCGTCTTTTCGTCATCGTCTATTCATCATCGGTCTTTTCGGTCATCCGTCTTTTCGTCTTCGTCTTTTGCGTCTTCGTCTTTTCGTCTTCGTCTTTTCGTCTTCGGTCTTTCGTCTTCGTCTTTCGTTCTTCGTCTTTTCGTGCTTCGTCTTTTTCGTCTTCGGGTCTTTTTCGTCATCGTCTTTTCGTCTTCCGGTCTTTTTCGTCTTCGTCCTTTTCGTCTTCGTCTTTCGTCTTCGTCTTTTCGTCTTCGTCTTTCGTCTTCGTCTCTTCGTCTTCCGTCTTTTCGTCTTCTCCTTTTCGTCTTCGTCTTTTCGTACATCGTCTATTCCGTCATCGTCTTTTCGTGCATCGGTCTTTTCGTCTTCGTCTTTTCGTCCTTCGGTGCTTTTCGTCTTTCGTCATTTTACGTCTTCGACTTTTGTCTTCGTCTTTTTTCGTCTTCGTCTTTCGTCTTCGTACTTTTTTCGCCTTGCCGTCTTCGTTTTTTTTTTTCGCTACTTCGTCTTTTCGTCTTACGTCTTTTCGTCTTCGTCTTTTCATTCTTCGTCTCTTCGTCTTCGTCTTTTCGAATTCGTCTTCGTCTTCGTCTTTTTCGGTCTTCGTACTTTCGGTCATCGTTTTTTTTCGGTCGACGAAGACGAAAAGACGAAGAGACGAACACGAAGACGAACACGAAGACGACAACAAGTACGAAGATGAAGATGAAGAGAGAGTATATGCAGAAATGTAATTTGGTTTGATGGCAGCTAGGAAGGAGTGAGGCAAAACCGAAAACCTAACGTATACTAAAGAAAATAGAAAAATATCTTGTACACGAAAGTCTGCCATACTGTTTAGATTTTCTTTCACCCATAGTCTGCCAAGTCTTCCATTTGTTAAGATTTTCTTCTTTTTTTCTAGAAATTAGGAAAATAAATCATAGCTCCCTCCGAGCAAAGAATGCAAAAGTGAATTCATGCCTTGAAGAGAGAAAAGTTAAAAGATTCTAGTTTTTCATGTCGACACTTTAAATTTATTGTTCATATTTTGTAGCTCACCAAATCTATAGTTCACTTCTGGCACCAGGGTTATCAAATCATATGTGCCCTAGCATTTTATTAAAACTTGTGAAACAAAGAAAAATAAAAATTTGGGAAAAAAATTTAATTTTTCGTCGCTATCAGTTCAGTGATAAGCCAGAAATACTCCAATTTTTATTGACATGAACGGCGTCAGGATGTTATAATAAATACTTCGTGTAATTTACGCATACATAATTGGGCTAAGCGAAGGAATACAGGTTGTCAAGGAGACTAGTAAATAAACAAATATAAATATATACTCACATAAACAATAACGATCGAATATGGTGACAAGACTGAACAGGAAGAAGCAAAGCTCTGTGAAATGAAAAAAAATAATGAGGGTGTGTAACCAGGTAAAATAATTTAATTTCAGTCTCTTATGATGCTAGCCGCCAAACGAGACCTCCCTTTTCAATTTTAAAAACAAAATTAACAGAACTTCTAGAAAACGCGAGTCTGTTCAGACAGCATGTCCGCATACAACAAGGTAAGATCTTTCATGCTGTATGTCGATACTCACAAACAATAGGGTTATAAAATCAACCTAATAAATTTTCATCATAAAGTAAATCTGTGAGCAGAGCAGGGCAAACCATTTTCGTATATTTATGGAAAATAGTTAAGGTCGGTGTAAATATTTATTGTGTAGTTAGTTTAACGATATACCTGAGTGGGAAGAGTAATAAAATATTAATTAAATAAAAATAGAGAGTTCATTATCGGTATATTACAGTACTAATGCAATTTTTGACCAAAAATACTGTAATATTTCGTCACAAAATGAATTTAAAAAATTAACGCTTCAAATCTCAACCTTAAAAGAGACATTTCTCATTTTCAAGTAAAATCTAAATGTTTGATTTCATTAAAATCTGGCTAGGGGAAAGGAAGATTTATTCCATAAAAATGTCATTACGGATAATACAAGATTACGTCGCTTGTAGGCGTAATATTTGTACCCCTCATCCCTCACCCATAAACTCTGCTGACAGAAGTATCTGCCTCGTTGCGAATCCATTACACAGGCCACTGACCCAAAAATCTTTTGCGTGTGTTCACCTATTTCGTATCGTTTTAAGTGTGTTGATTCCAAAAATAACATTAAAAATGTTGTATCATCCACCATTTGTTCACATTTTAAACGTTTCTCTGCATAGCTGAGTCTCTAGAAAAGTGTGAGAGAGGGAGGAATGTAGGTGAGGGCGTGTGTTGTTGCCCTTAGACACATCCCACACTGCTCCACGAATCTTGAATTTGTCTCGTAATCATGCAGTTGTTCGCGTCTCAGTGGAGACAGTGATATCTAAACAGTAGTAATATTCTCAAACTTCCAGTGCCACTCAATAACCGTTCTTCCTCTCTTCAAAGCTCAAACGCATACTTTGACATTTTGCGCAGCTAAATTTACAATTCTGCCAATTGTTGAAGAAATATTGGTTTTGGGACATTCCAAAGGCGTAGGCGCGTTTTCAATGATAGTTCAAGTTAAGTACACATTTTTTGAAACTCACGTATATGTGCAATTTATAAGAGAAGCGTGCCATGACATTAATAAAAATAATAAAGAACGTTTGGTGAAAATATGCTGAAGTGTACAAACCAGACTACAGGAATGTGTAAATTTCGAAGGCCGACAATTTAAGCACGTGAGATATTGCACTTAATTACAATTTGTAAATGTTGTGCCTTCATAAATATCTTTTCTAAAATAAATAAGTTTTGCCTTAGTATTTCATTATACTTTCTTTATCAAACTATTTTCGATAATAATAATAATAATAATAATAATAATAATAATAATAATAATAATAATAATAATAATGTGACCATCCCGTCGATCCTCTATTTTCATTATAATTATTTTTACATCTATTATTTATTTTACCTGATATCCAAAATCTGTTTATCTAAATTTTAATACTAATCTTTCCTGCAAGAGCGGCATTGCAACTGGAAAACTTGAATTAGGGTCATGGGACTGAAGTTCCTCCTGTATAGGATGGGGAAATATTTATCATTATTTTATTGGTGATGGGAGGGGGAATTACCTTACTTTATCTACAAACAATAAAAACACAGACACCATTCAAATTTATTCAACATCGTGATCAATGGTACCATTTATTTATTCGACGGCGTTAATCTGCACTGTCGTCTCTTTCCTGTATGACGCTGCTGCTAAAAATCACAGCACAAAACCAGAAATACTCTTTAATACAATAATAAAGAACCTAACTTCATATTTACACTTAATAAATACATATTTATACAAATCTCATTTATACTGTGCACGTTATTATTTTGATGACCATCCATGTTATTTCAGTGGGTTTACCAAATTTATTACAGCGCATGGCTTTCTCATAAATATACATTCTGTATGCGAGGGGTATTATCTGTGAATGTCCACTTCCCTGAATACGCGTATGATGATGTCGTCAGCCCGTGAATTCGCTCCATCCACCATTTCACTATACCATGCCGTCAGCTGGGCTCGCCATTTCCACATTACCACACTTCCTATGCGTTTCTACGCAAAACCTTCTAAATTCAGCACTGAATCCCAGTGACTGAAGTCAGCGCATACTCCAACACGCCTTCTCTCCGAAACACAAAAATTGGCAGCACATGCTACACCACGTCGGCTCGGCATCTATCTTTGCTTTCCTCAATCAGTCTATCTTTCTTTTGTTTTTCACTAAAACAACAACGCTCGCTTTCATCTGTCACCGATGTCTTTTGAAGCCTTTTATATTTTTGTAAAATGTATTCTAATTTGGCCCTTTTCCAAGGTTCTGAAAATTTTGCTTTTGAAATCGCCGCGTTTCCCTAAGTTCATTGCCCTCTGGTTCACCTGCTTTGCCGAAATTCCAACTTGTTTAGAAAGCTACTTACACCAGTTGCCCATGTTCAATTGTTCTTTTGTGTACGTACCTTTTTGCCTCTTAGGTTCTTCTTCTAAATTTTTGTACCGCTTTTCGACTTGCTTCCGGACAATTATTACAATTGTTTATATTTCTAATGCTTATTTCCTAAATCGAAAATTCCCCTTTTATTCAAAGAGAACATAAAATTCAGATCCGCGTACACGTTGTCAATTATTTATTCTTCTTCTTCTTCTTCTTCTTCTTCTTCTATCCGCTTATTTACTAAAAAATACATATTTTCTTAGCGAAAATGTTTATTAAGGAAAGTTTATTATACAGGGGTCGTGCGTACGGTTACAATACCTACTGTACACTTATTTACGCACCCCCTTGTTTGTTGTGCAACAGGATTTTGTTACTCAGACAGAAATTCAGCTAACCAAAGAACTTACAGAAGCTTACCTCAGTTTAAACATATAAGAACAATTACTCTGGCTTCAAGTTCTACTTGACCAACTACTTTGTGTTGTGATAAACCTTGTTACGAGGGTTTTAAGGAAAAGGAAAGGTATATCACATGAAATAACATATGCAAGCAATATTTAATATTGTATATTTATTTCTTCCTTCATTATCTAGAATGATTTCCAAGAAAGTTTCTTGGGCTCTTTTTTGTTTATTGAAAAACATGTTGAGAAATTTCAAGGAATGTTCTGAAATGAATGTCACAACGATATCTCGAACTTCTTATTTTCATTTTTGGCGGTCGTATGGTAGAATTACAGTATTTCGAAACAGGATTAAACTAAACAAAATACAGGCACATTTTTTCATCCGCTAACTTATAATACATTATGTGAAGTATCTGGTATTGTCCGAATATTTTTTACCACAACAATGTATTTGACATAAAAGGAAATTAATCATTCATACTGTGCTCCGTTCTATGTATTGTGTAAAATGGAAGTAACTTCAATCCATTGCGGCATTCCAACCCAGCTTGCTTCCCTCGCCTCATTTCCTTTGTGTCCGCCCCGGTCTTACTTACTATGAGGTGCATCGCACTGTGCTATGTACACGTACTCATTGAGCAACTTTCATACATTTCGAACTTTAAAAATATACCCAAACAATTCTGCAGAAATTAAGGACCCTTAAATTCAAGTGAGAATACACATTAAAATTCTCACGGAATTCTAGACGAAATGCGCACTTAAATTCTCACGAAATGAGAACGGAAACTTTGTTTTAAATACATGAGTCATTAGCAGAGCATATTGCTATTAGCATAGATCGCATCCATCACGAATTTCAATGCATATATGAATCGCGATTTATTCGTGATATGCATCTCGAATGTGCACATTTCTTTTATGTTCCCTCAGGTATACTCACAGTAGCGGCTCTCGCAGGTATTGTGGAAGTTCTATATACCTTAGTTTCATTTATTTTGTTGTTCTTTGAAATACCGAAGTTTAATTTCACATTATAGCACCTATGATTAGATGAGCACCAGTGTGGAAGTAATTTCTCGCGTCTTATTTATCGCCATTAAAAAAATACACTGATTTTTTGCAAATATTAATGAGGTATTTTACGCTCATTGTGAGATAATTAAATACATTGATAACACGTTTTTAAAACAGTTTTTTCAACTAAAATTCAAAAAAATATTTATGTGTAAAACCACTGAATCCAAAGCGAGTCGAATTACGGAAATCTAACGGCAAAAACTGCAACCAAAGAATTGGGTTTGAACGGGTAGTTAATTCCTGTGAAGCAAAAATAGAAGGATTTTTTCTCTCGAAAATCGAAAAGATGTGTAACGATTATCTTGGGGTTGTGCAACCTAAACACAAGCTGCCTCTGGTTGACTGCCAACCTCGGCTATTTCACCGGTTTACGATCTTCAAACGCGAATGATAGTTGCTGTTTATCGGCTTGATGACGTTAAAACTATTATCGGACTGCCATTGCAACTCTTCAACTGTGTCGTGTGATGGCGATGTGTAAAGCACATCTGGACGACTTAAGCCGATGCTGCGCGGGTGGTAGGGGGGGCGGTACGGGCAGGTGGTACGGGACACAACAGGGTGGGGATTTAAATCAACTCTAGACACTTAGATTTTTACACCAGATGTAAGTTCATGTCTTAGCCTGTCGATTAGAAGATCGTGACAAATACCTGGGCAAAGAGGACTTGATTCCACTAGTCTAGCGTATTATGAAATTTATTGTCGTTTGCTACTTTCCACATTTTAGTAATTGTTGAATTACGTATAAAAGTACCTACAATCAAAATCAGTTTGGAATACGACGGCAGACTCATTTAAAACTTTATACATTTATAATCTAATTATTTCCTTGCCCAGTTAAATTATATTAGTATTACTTCAGTCACATTTCCAAGAGTTGGCATTACTTTTGATTACGCTTCCAGATGGAACGACCGCCACTGTATATTTTCAGCTACTTAATCGCTTCTTGTACAAAGCTATTTGGCACGACGGTCCATTTATGAGACGGGCTAACAGCTTTGTATCCTTATGAGAGAAACGAAATTACTTTATTTTCGTAATTGCTCTTAATTCTTAAGAGCGTTCATCGCCGTGGATCCGTAAGTGTGCAACCACATCGCTTTTCCGAGAGAACCTCTTCGGACAGACAGAGCATTCGTGAGGGCGTTCTCCAGTGTGGATTCGCTGGTGCGAAACTAAAGTTCTTCTATCTGAAAAGCTCTTTCCGCAGACGGAACACTCATGAGGGCGTTCACCGGAGTGCAGGCGTATGTGCTTAACGAAATGACTTCTGTCTGAAAAGCTCTTTCGGCAAACACAACATACATGAGGGCGTTCACCGGTATGGATCCGCATGTGCACAACCAAATCACTTCTCCGAGAGAACCTCTTGAAGCACACAGAGCAATCGTACGGGCGTTCACCGCTGTGGATGCGCATATGCGTAACCATGGTACTGCGATGCGAAAAGCTCTTCTGGCAGACCGAACATTCATGAGGACGCTCACCGCTGTGGATCCGCAAATGAGCGTTTAAATGACTTCTATCACCAAAACTCTTTTCACAGACAGTGCATACATGGGGGCGCTCACCGCTGTGGATACGCGTGTGCGTAACTAAATCACTGCTCCGAGAGAACCTTTTGAGACAAACGGAGCATCCGTAAGGGCGTTCACCGCTATGAATCCGCGTGTGCGCAACTAAAGTACTTTTATCTATAAAGCTCTTTTGACAGACCGAACATTCATAGGGGCGTTCTCCACTATGGATCCGCATATGCGTAACTAAATGTCTTCTATCTGCGAATGTCTTCTGACAGAGAGAACATTCATAAGGGCGTTCATCGTTGTGGATCCGCAAGTGCACAACTAAATCACTTCTGCGAGAAAACGTCTTGGAGCAGACAGAGCATTCGTAAGGGCGTTCACCGCTGTGGATCCGCATGTGTGTATTTAAACCGCTCCTATCTGTAAATCTCTTTTCGCAGACGATGCACTCATGAGGGCGTTCACCACTGTGGATTCGCATGTGCGTGACTAAACTACTCCTCCGAGAAAACTTCTTTTGGCAGACAGAGCATTCGTGACGGCGATCACTGCTGTGGGTCCGCTCGTGCCCAACCAACTCGGCACTCTTGCTGAAGTTGTTTTGACGCAGGGAACATTCGTGGCAACTTTCCCCAATTTCACATCCAGATTCGGGCAAGGTGAGGGCGTCTGCGGAGCTACCTTCTCCACCTGTGGGGAAAAATACTTTATTAAAATGAAATATGTCGGGAAATTAGGGAATGTAATTTCCGGTAATAAGTCTAACCCTAGGTACCGTTACGTTTTATGGCATGTCTCTATTGAGGAGTCAGCGAAACAATGGCCTAACGTTTAAAAAAATTTAAAAAAACTACTTTTAAACGCCATTAGTTGCCTAATAAGGTGAATTCTCTTTTTACATTGTTGGGTAAACCATTCCCTCATGACGTAAAGAATGAAATAATTATTTTTCCCTCTATATAATGAAATCTCAACACTAAGTAAATTAAATATAATTTAAGTTTAATTTTTGTTCTTAAAAGAAGTTGCTGGAACACTGTTGTGCTGACCCTTCACATTCTATTCTCAAGTAATGCTTACTTTTTAATTCCCGACAGAAGGAATGTATAGTATAATTTTAGTAGTGTGAATATCCTAATATTTAATGGCTATCGTACCCGTGCGAGAACTCACGTACGTTAAACAATCTCGCTATTTTTTTCTAGGAGTATCGTTCAACTGAAACATGGAAACATGTTGTCCGTTTCCATCATAGTTCCCTACACAATTAGGTACACGCATAAACAATCATCGGTATCAAACAACTATTAATAGCACTCCTAGTTGTTGCTGCTAGAGCAAATCTTGAATTAATAATTATGCAAATAAACCTTCATAACCGCAAACCATGGTGCACACAGAAAGCGTATAAATAGTATGATGGTGTAATCTAACCCTTCCAAGATATCAAATACCAACATATCAAATAAGGCCACCCACATTAAGGGCTTAAATGTAAGTCGTGGAGAAATATCATGTACTCCTCCATGTGGTATTGGTAATATCGATAAGACCCGAAGGGGCAAAAATTTAATAGAATGTCTTAGAATATCTCATCCTGTAGGTTACGATGAGAAATGTTTCTTTGAAGCCTTTGACTTTAAAATTTTAGTTTTTAAGGCCCTCGAATGCTTAGTTTCGGAGTTATTTAACAATATAGCTGACCAAATGCTGCGTATTGCATTAGATATGAATATTTAAATGCATTTTTTAAACAAAGCCTTCATATTTTCAATGGCATAGTGCAATTTGTCACGTCTCCGTTAAATCATTCTTCTTTAGAGACCTCATTTATGAAGATTGGTTGCGTGTGATTCTCCTTCGAGAAAACCTCTTTCAGCTGACTGAACATTCAAGGCGGTGTTCTCATAACACATGCCCCATCTCACCTCTAACCGCACCACCATCCCATCACCCACCACCCTATCTTTCCTACCACTATCCCCCATCCGCACCCCCACTCCCACGACCACTAACCTCACCATCGCCCACATTTGCATCCCCATCACCCCTATCCCCATCTACAACCATCACCATCTTCAGCCCCCATCACCACCACCTATCCCACCCTCACCTCTCTGAAGCTGGCTAGCCACCTATAGCAAACAAAAAAACTACATGCCATCGTTTACTACTAACTAATTACTCATTAATTATCATAATTTTAAATTAATTACGCCAGCCTTTTTTTTAAAAATTCGAGGGTCAGCTAGTTTCAAAATGAAGCTACCTAGCCACAATACAAAGTACAACAGAAAAAATCAGAAAAATTTAACAAGAATGAATAAATTAATTACTATTTATTTACTCCATTTCGCCATTATTATAAAAAGTAATTGTTCAAATAATTTTAAAATATCAACAAAAACAAAATTTATGTAAGAAAGGTATGTAAAAATTCTTAAAACTACATTTTACCGGCGAACCCCAAAATTACTAACACATTATTGTTGCTATTTCTTTATATTTATTGAATAATTAGGTTCAAAAAATAACTGTAGGCAATTGTTTATAAAGAAGCACAAAACTTTACACAGGCTATATTAAGTACCATCAATAAAAACTAAAAAACTCTCACTAAAAGAACTAACCGGCGTAATTCAGAAATACTTCACCAGTTCTTGCGTAACACACCCATTGACTTAATAACAGATTACTTAAATTAATTACGCCGGCCAGTTGTTATTAAACAATTGTTTATAAATAAGCACAACAATTTATAAACAATTGTTTATAAACAACTGTTTATAAATAAGCGCATACCTCTACACAGGCTACACAGGTACCATATATTACGCAAAAAAATCATAGTAAATAAACTAACTGGCGAAATCCACAATTGTTTAGTGAAACGCAATGTTGGACATAACGTTGGCTGATTTTAAAAACAACTGGCCGGCGTAATTAATTTAAACAACGCGTTATTAATTCAATTGGTGTCTTGTGCAAATACTTGTGTAGAATTTGTGGGTTTCGAGACTTACTTTATTTACTGTGAATTTTTTGCCTTGTATAAATCTCCCACCTGTATAGCCTGTGTAGAGGTATGAGCTTATTTATAATCAATTGCCTACAGTTATTAATTTTGGAGTAATTTATTAAATAAATATAAAGAAGTAGTAACACAATAATAGCTGTAATTCTGTGGTTTACCAGTAAAGAATAATTTTAAGAATTTTTAAAATATTTTGCGTGATATGTTATGTACTTACGAAGCTTTAGCTGTTTTTAAAAAACAACTGGCCGGCGTAATTAATTAAAACCACATTCAATAGGTGTCTTGTGAAAGTACTTGAGAAGTATTTGTGGTTTCCGCCGGTTTGTTTACTTTTTGTAAATTTTTTGTGTAAAATATGGTACCTGTATTGCCTGTGTAGAGGTTTGGCTACTTTATAAACAATTCCAATATTACTTTTGGAGCTAATTATTCAAAAAATATAAAAAGTAGTAACAAAATAATAGATGTAATTCTGTGGTTTGCAGGAAAAGGATAATTTTAAGGATATTTACAATTATTTGCGTAATATGTTATGTACTTGCGGAGATTTGGATGATTTTATAAACAACTGGCCAGCGTAATTATTTAAAACAACGTGTTAATGATTCAATTGATGTCTTGTGCAAGTGAAGTATTTCTGGATTCCGCCGGGTAGTTTATTTACTGCAAATTGTTTGTCTAATATATGGTACCTACATAGCCTGTCTAGAGGTTTGACACCTTAATAAACAATTGCCTAAAGTTATTAATTCCGGAGCAATTTATTTGATAAATATAATGAAGTGGTAACACATAATTGTTGTTATTCTGTGGTTTGCCGGTAAAGTGTAATTTTAAGAACTTTTAATTATTTTTCAATTACGCCGGTTAGTTCTTTTAGTGAGAGTTTATTCGTTTTTATTCATTGTACTGCATTTAGCCTGTGTAAACTTTTGTGCTTCTTTATAAACAATTGCCTACAGTTATGTATTTTGGACCTAATTATCCAATAAATAAAAAGAGATAGAAACAATATTATGTTAGTAATTAAGGGTTCGCCGGTAAAATGTAGATTTAAGAATTTTTACATACCTTTCTTACATAAATTTCGTTTTTGTTGATTTTAAAATTATTTCAACAATTACATTTTATATTAATGGCAAATAGAAGTAACTAAATAGTAATAATTTTATTTATTATATTATAATTTATTTATTTTTCTGATTTTTTCTGTTGTATTTAATTATGGGGCTAGGTAGCTTCATTTTGAAGCTAGCTGACCCTCGATTTTCTAAAAAATGGATAGCGTAATTAAATTAAATTATGATTATTTATAAGTAATTAATAAGTAGTAAACGATGGCATATAGATTTTTTTGATCCGCTATTGGTGGCTATTCAGCTTCAGATAGACAGATTGAGTCTGGTTAGCACCATTGAATTTCTCATCGAAAGTTGTACACATACGTAATTTCAAAAAGAAGCAAAGAAATTAGGTAATTACTAAATTTCTCAAATTTCGCTCAATATTTGTTTCACGCGTATTTCTGAAACTACTAGGCGGATTGAAGTCTGGTTTGTACCATTGAATTTATCGTCGAAAGATGTACTCAGATCTGTGACTTCTGAATGAAACGATAAAATTAAGTTTTTTTCACTAAATTTCTCAAGTTAAGCTCAATATTTGTTTCACGCGTATTTCTGAAACTACTAGGCGGATTGAAGTGTGGTTTGCACCATTAAATTTCTCGTCGAGGGTTGTACTCACATACGTAATTTCATAAGGAAGCGATGAAATTTAGTTTTTTTCACTAAATTTCTTGAATTTAGCTCAAAATTTGTGACACGGGTATTTCCGAAAGTAATGGGCGGATTGAAGCCTGGTTTGCACCATTGAATTTCTCGTCGAGGGTTAACCTCACACACGTAATTTCAGAAGGAAGGGTTGAAGTTTTGTTTTTTCGTTTTTTTTTACTAAATTTCTAGAGTTTAGTTCAATACTTGTTTCACGCGTATTTCTGAAACTATAAGGCGGATTAAAGTCTGGTTTGCACCATTAAATTTCTCGCCGAGGGTTGTACTCACATACGTAATTTCAGAAGGAAGGGTTGAAGTTTAGTTTTTACGTTTTTTTCACTAAAGTTCTAGAGTTTAGCTCAATACTTGTTTCACGCGTATTTCCCAAACTGTACGGCGGATTGAAGTTTGGTTTGCACCATTAAATTTCTCGTCGAGGGTTGTACTCACATACGTAATTTCAGAAGGAAGGGTTGAAGTTTAGTTTTTTCGGTTTTTTAGCTAAATTTCTAGAATTTTGCTGAATATTTGTGTAACGCATATTTCTGAAAGTAATGGGCGGATTGAAGTCTGGTTTGCACCATTAAATTTCTCGTCGAGTGTTGTACTCACATACGTAATTTCAGAAGGAAGGGTTGAAGTTGAGTTTTTTCGGTTTTTTAACTAAATTTCTAGTTTAGCTCAATACTTGCTTCAGTCGTATTTTCGAAACTATAGGGCGGATTGAAGTCTGGTTTGCACCATTAAATTTCTCGTGAAGGGTTGTACTACCCACGTAATTTCATAAGGAAGCGATGAAATTTAGTTTTTTCGGTTTTTTAGCTAAATTTGTAGAATTTAGCTCATAATTGTGTCCCGCGTGTTTCCGAAAGTAATGAGCGGATTGAAGTCTGGTTTGCACCATTAAATTTCTCGTCGAGGGTTGTACTCACCCACGTAATTTCAGAAGGAAGCGATGAAATTTAGTTTTTTCAATTTTTTTCGCTAAATTTCTAGAATTTAGCTCAATATTTGTGTCACGCGTATTTCTGAAAGTAATGCGCGGATTGTAGTCTGGTTTCCACCATTGAATTTCTCGTCGAGGGTTGTACTCAGATACGTAATTTCAGAAGGAAGCGATGAAGTTAATTTTTTTCGGTTTTTCGCTCAATTTTTAGTTTATATCAATATTTGTTTCACGCGTATTTCCGAAACTATAAGGCGGATTGAAGTCTGGTTTGCACCATTAAATTTCTCGTCGAGGGTTGTACTCACCCACGTAACTTCAGAAGGAAGCGATGAAATTTAGTTTTTTCGGTTATTTAGCATAATTTCTAGAATTTAGCTCAATTTTTGTGTCATGTGTTTTTCGAAAGTAATGGGCGGAATGAAGTCTGATCTGCACCATTGAATTTCTCGTCGAGGGTTGTACTCACATACGTATTTTCAGAAGGAAGCGATGAAATTTAGTTTTTTCGATTTTTTCGCTAAATTTCTAGAATTTAGCTCAATACCTGTTTCACGCGTATTTCCGAAACTATAAGGCGGAATGAGGTCTGGTCTGCACCATTAAATTTCTCGTCGAGGGTTATACTCACATACGTAATTTCAGAAAGAAACGATGAAATTTAGTTTTTTCAATTTTTTCGCTAAATTTCTAGAATTTAGCTTAATATTTTTGTCATTAATATTTCCGAAAGTAATGGGCGGAATGAAGCTTGGTTTGCACCATTGAATTTCTCGTCGATAGATGTACTCAGATACGTGATTCCAGAATGAAGCGATAAAATTATTTTTTTTCAATTTTTTCACTAAATTGACCAATTTTAGCTCAATATTTGTTTAACGTGTATTTCCGAAACTAATAAGCGGATTGAAGTCTGGTTTTCACCATTGAATTTCTCGTGGATAGATGTACTCAGATACGTGATTGCAGAATAAGCGATAATATTAACTTTTTTCAATTTTTTCACTAAATTTTCCAAGTTTAGCTCAATTTTTGTTTCACGCGTATTTCCGAAACTAATAAGCGGGTATAAGTTTGTTTGCACCATTGAATTTCTCGTCGGTAGATGTACTCAGATATGTTATTTCAGAATTAAGCCATAAAAATAAGTTTTTTTCAATTTTTTTCACAGAATTTCCCAAGTTTAGCTTAATATTTGTTTCACGCGTATTTCCGAAACTAATAAGCGGATTGAAGTCTAGTCTGTACTATTTAATTTCTCGTCGATAGATGTACTCAGATATGTGATTCGAGAATGAAGCGATAAAATTAAGTTTTATTTTAAATTTTTTCACTAAATTTCCCAAGTTTAGCTCAATATTTGTTTAACGCGTATTTCCAAAACTAATAAGCGAATTGAAGTGTGGTTTGCACCATTGAAATTTTTGTCTAGAGTAGTACTTAGATATGTGATTTCCAAATGAAGCGATGAAATTAAGTTGTTTTTTTTAATTTTTCACTACATTTCTCAAGTTAAGCTCAATATTTGTTTAACGCGGTTTTTCGAAAACCTCTCTGATTCCAGCTAGCCACCTATAGCGATCCAAAAAAAACTACTTGCCGTCGTTTACTGCTAATTAATTACTTATTTATTATCATAATTTTGAATTAATTACGCCTGCCTTTTTTTTAAAAAATGGAGGGTCAGCTAGCTTCAAAATCAAGCTAGCTACCTATAAATTAAAATACAACCGAAAAAAATCAGAAAAATTTAACAAGAATGAATAAATTAATTACTGTTTATTTCACTATTAGTATATACCTTAATTGATGAAATAATTTTAATATATCAACAAAACAAAATATATGTGAGAAAGGTATTTAAAAGTTCTTAAAACTACATATTACCGGCGAACCCTAAAAATACTATTACAATATTGTTGGTATCTCTTTATATTTATTGAATAATAAGGTCCAGACTTAATAACTGTAGGCAATTGTTTATAAAGAAGCACAAAACTTAACATAGGCTATATGAAGTACCATAAATAGAAACTAAAAAAACTCTCACTAAAAGTACTAACCGACGAAAGTCAGAAATACTTCACAAGTTCTTGCATTACACAGCCATAAATTATATAACAGATTGTTTAAATTAATTACGCCAGCCAGATGTAATTAAAATCTGCCAACGTTTCGTAACTACATAAAACTTCACACATACTAGGACAAGACACCAATTGAATTAATAACACGTTGTTTAAATTATTAACGCCGGTCAGATGTTTTTTATAATCAGCCAAAGCTTCATAAGTATATAACATATCACGCAAAAAGTTTTAAAAATTCTTAAAATTACATTTTATTGGCAAGCCGCAGTATTATATCTATTATTTTGTTACTACTCCTTAGTAGTAGTTAATAAATAGATCCAAAATTAATAACAGTGGGCAATTGTTTATAAAGAAGCGTAAACCTTCACACAGGGTATAAAGGTACCATATATAAGACAAAAAAATTACAGTAAATAAAATACCCGGCGGAATCCAGAAATACTTCACGTAATTAATTTAAACAACCTGTTATTAATTCAATTGGTGTCTTGGGCAAGCACTTGTGAAGTATTTGTGAAGTTCGTCAAATAGTTTATTTACCATTTATTTTTTGTCTAATATATGGAACTTGTGGAGTCTGTGTATAGGTTTGCGATTCTTTATAAACAATTGCCTAGAGTTATTAATTTTGGAGCTATTTATTCCAAAAATATAAAGGAGTAGTAACAAAATAATAGATGTAATTCTGTGTTTTGCCAATCATGTAGAATTTTATGATTTTTAAATTTGTTTGCGTGATATGTTATGTACTTATGAATCGTTGGCTGATGTTAAACTATACTGACCGGCGTAATTAATTTAAACAACCAACTATTAACTCAATGAGTGTCTTGTGCAAGTACTTGTGCAGTATTTTTGAATTCCGCCAGTTAGTTTATTCACTGAGAATTTTTTGCCTAATATATGGTACCTGTATAGCCTGTGTAGAGGTTTGCGCTTCTTTATAAACAATTGCCTACAGTTATTAATTATGGAGTAATTTATTCAATAAATATGGAGTAGTAGTCACAAAACAATAGATGCAATTCTGTGGTTTTCCGGGAAAGTAGAATTTTAAGATATTTCAATTTGTTTGCGTGATATGTTATGTACTTAAGAAACGTTGGCTGAGTTAAAACACAACTGGCCGGCGTAATTATTTTAAAGAACCTGTTATTAAATCAATAAGTGTCTTTTGCAGGTACTAGTGAAGTATTTCTAGATTTCGCCGGTTAGTTTATTTACTGTGAATTTTGTTTTGTATATGGTACCTGTATAGTCTGTGTAAAATTTTGCGTTTCTTTATAAACAAGTGCCTACAGTTATTAATTCCGGAGTAATTTATTAAATATATATGGAGTGGTAGTGACAAAACAATAGATGTAATTTTGAGTTTTGTCGGGAAAGTAGAATTTAAAAGTTTTTAATTTGTTTGCGTGATATGTTATGTACTTATCAAACGTTGGTTGATTTTAAACAAAACTGGCCCGCGTAATTAATTTAAACAACCTGTTATTAAATCTATGAGTGTCTTGTGCAAGTACGTGTGAAGTATTTCTAGATTTCGCCGGTGTGTTTATTTACTGTAAATTATTGTCTAATATATGGTACCTGTATAGCCTGTGTAGAGAAGGTTTGCCGCTTCTTATAAACAATTATGAAGTCAGTTGATTAATTCCGGAGCGATTTATTCTGATAAATATAAGGGTAGTAACAATAATTGTCGTTATTCTGCGTTTCGTCGGTAAAATGTGTAATTTTTAGGAATGAATTTGTTTAACGTTTGTTTAAACGCGGCTGAATGATGTGATGTACTTTCGCAAACGTTGGCTGATTGTTTAATAACAACTGCGGGTAATTACTTTAAAACAATTCTGTTATTAACACCAATGGGTGTGGTTACGGCAAGAACTTGTGAAGTATTTCTGAAACCCTTCCAACCGCCGTTACTTCTTTTAGCTGAGAGTTTTTCCTCTCAAGAGTTTTTGATGGTACTGATCATAGATAGCTGTGTAAGTTTTGTGCTTCTTTATAAACAATTGCATAACATTTTATTTATCTTTGGACCCTAATTTATTCAATAAATATAAAGTGATAGCAACAATATTATGTTAGTAATTTTCGGGTTTGCCAGTAAAATGTAGTTTTAAGAATTTTTAAATACCTTTCTTACATAAATTTTGTGTTGATATATTAAAATTATTTGAACAATTACATTTGAACAATTGGTTTTATAATAATGGAAAAATGGAGTAATTAAATAGTAATTTATTTATTTATTCTTGTTAATTTTTCTGATTTTTTCTGTTGTATTTGGATTTGTGCCAACTAGCTTCAGGTTGAAGCTAGCTGACCCTTGATTTTTTTTTAAATGGCTGGCGTAATTAATTTAAAATTATGATTATTAATGAGTAATTAATTAGTAGTAAACGATGGCATGTAGTTTTTGGTGGTCCTATATAGATGGCTAACCAGCTTCAGTGTGGTCCCACCCTCACCCTCCCCATCCCCACCTCCGCAATCGCCCACATCTCCCCATCGCCCCATCACCACCACCGCCCCCATTCCCATCACCAACATCACCCCAGAGGCTTTTCTACGTTTAGCATTCCGTAAAATATGGATTAGCAGTTTTAATTTCTCATAAGATTCTTGCAATTATGATTAATTTATTTGAACTCACCAACACACAAAGCGACACTCCCTTGAAAAGGTCCATTGCACATTGCGGCAGAGTCCTGCAGGAGAGAAAAACATAATTAGGCCATTATGAATGAACAAAGAATTTGTTACTTTCAGAGCCTCATATTTACTTTGACGAAGGCACTGAAGACACATGTGTAGCACTTTATTGTAACCACTACATACCTGTTTAACACATTTCAAAACACTCTTTGTAATGTAATTTATTAGTATCTTAATAGACTAAATAGACCTTATAGTCCTTACAAATTCTGTGGTTTCAAAATGTAAAAGCATAATTCCCAAAAGTAAACTAAGTGAACATTTTAGAAATTTTGCGAAATTACGCGAACATTTTAGCACTTGGGGCAATAATAAATGATACTCATAAAAATTTCAAGTGTGTAATTAAAGGTCTAAATAGATTGGGTTCGTAGGCTTCGTCTAAATAGATTCGTGCAGCAACTAAATAGATTCGTACCATTCGAGAAAATCCTGATCCGGCATTTTATAACGACATTAAGCGTTTGAAAGCCCCTGCGTGGAGGGCTTACACTGGAGTAACATGGGGCAAGAGTCCGCAGTTTCTATAAAAAAAGTGTTTCCACCCGTGCAATTGGTACATTGATTCGATTTTTACACTGAGCTATGCTTAATGTATTAAGAATAAACTGCCCAAACAAGAATGACATACCTTTAAATTCTATTCATCTAAACAAATATCTCATACGCATTAAATTAATGTATCATCGGATTTATTAGTTTATGATAAAATGTAGTAAATATATTCTAAAAGGTCATAATATAGTCTCCGATTGCAAACTGTGATAAAAGAAATTAAATTTTGCAATAGAAATAAGGATGCTCTGCACGATAATTCTCACACAAATCACTTATAAATTGCCCTCCCTCATAGGCAGTGTCATGCCACTACTGTTTACACGAAACATTGGATCCAGTTTTCAGCAGGAGGGTCCTTGAATTCCATTTTGAAAGCAAATAAAAGCTCTAATGAGGTATTTTCATTGGCAACTCTTTCCTTTCCTCTCTTTTACGTTGAGCTGCAAAGCGATTTCTTATTGACATTTCTGGGCTGCTTATTCTACATTTCAAGTGACGACGTGAGCTGTAACGATGTCAGTATGGTCAACTTCTTTCCTCACCCCGTTCGTTTTCTTTGCGATGAGCGTAATGGCCGATAGAGAGTAGTGTTGTTTTCCGCGATTTTGTGACGTTTCACAATTTGGAGAGTCGCGTTCATTCAAAAAGATGTATTGAATAGTTGTCCTAGAAAGACAATGTTTATTATTAAATTTAGTCACTCCCATGATCTTTCAATTTCATAAGTTGCCGTTACTTAATGTAGGTTAGGTTACTTTGGTTGCCCTTTTTTTCTGCTTTGAAATATTAGATCACATTGTTTACATCGGAAGAGAATTATCGTCACACTGTCTGTGGTTGTATGTTGCACAAACTTTAATTTAGGGCGGTTTCCACTCGCACCCCAAGAGAAGCAGTGCTAGAATGATTTGTGTAGCATAACCCATAGACCTAGAGCCCGTACGAACGGTTGCGATGAATTTCGAGCAGTGTTTTTTATCATTTACTCCCCAGAATGGCCGGTGAGGCATCCTTAATGTTTGTTACATATAATGTCACCTGATTCTTCAAACAAAATTACTACGTATTGCATACAAGAAAAAAGTAACTTCACCGTAAAAAGTCTTCAGTAATTTAAAAAGCTATCCCGATGAAAGTTTTTCCATAAGAGCCTGAACTAATTTAAACTTATTTTATTTAAAAAATGCGCCGATAAGGCTCCATTTTTTCTCCACCTTCAAGAACATATAATTTACTTTTATTTGAAGTATTTTTGGTGGTGCTTCACCATGCTCGCTCGATCGAAATAATACCTTAAATTCAATTTTCTCGAAGACAATTTTTTCGGAAAAATTGTATTTGCTATTCTTCATGAAAATCAACCCAGGATTTGGGGAATGTTTTGTGACGGGAGCTTTCGGACATCCCTCATAACACAAATAAACCTTTACAGTCTGAGCCCAATGAGCTACCACTACGCATGCGAAGGACGTTCATTGGTGGCATGCATTGGCTCTTTAGTTTCTGCACGTGTTTGCACCAAGTGAAGTTATCAACTGTAAGGGCAAGAAAAGTGGCCGATTTCACAAAAGAAAGATGCAGGCTCGCACGGAAAAGAACTGGACGGTTATGGAGGAAACAGATTCTGAGCAAATTCAAGCAGGTGGAATTTGAGGAGAACTTGAAACCAGTGTTGTGCCATGGTTCTTGCAATCGCGTAAGGATAAGATACGTTTGCCTTACGATAACCTGCACAGAGAGCAAAACATAACAATGTCAACGAAGAGCGATTCTTTTATAGGCCCTCTTATGATTATCACTATACCGTTGATAGTTTCAGGGAAAGTCACCTCATCAGAGGTGTATCTATCTACGGAAGACACAGTACGTGCCATGGATAAGGGGCTCTATTTAGAGTATTCGTCAGGGCCTCAGTTGCCTCGGAGGGCATGCAGGTGTGACGTCTGGATATCACAGTGACGCACAAGCAACCAGAGCTTTCACATACAAATTATTAACAAAGAAAAAAACAAATATATACACTTTAATATCCTACTTACACCTAGCTTCTGATGAACCTACTATCCTGAGCGGACGGATCAAACCGATTGAAGATGGTTTTGATTGTGGCATTCGCACTCCTATTCTGGAGCGCGCACAAAGCTAGCTTCCGTGACCGGATGTCAGCTGGGACACAAAGTCCGTTCTGGCGCACCAACGGCTGGTTTGCCTCGATCGCAGGAGCGATCTTAATCGATTGAGAATCGGCGTGAATGGACTCAACCACTCTTCACTTCGGAGCAGCACACAGCATCGCTCCCGTGACCGCAGTCACCAATGACCTAAAGTCGGAGGCTTGTCAACTAGTGACTCGAGCTCGCGAGCCTGGCTCGCATATGCACCGTCGTGGCGCCAAGTTTTATGCACATGCAGAGGTTCTCTCACGTTAAACCACACATGGGCTTTGTACACTCCGTTATTTAGGAGAGGCCCACGGACCTCGTCCACGCACTGCCCCGTTGTTATCACAGCGAAAGGTTTCTATAAGCCGGAAGACCCAGAAGCCTTGGGTTTCCGTTTCGCGCGTCTTGCTTTACGGAAAAACAGCTTCTCTCTTCCTGTGGCGAGGCTATCCTCTAACAAGCGTCCCCAAATAGATGCCACGAGGCACGCTGTAAACGTTACACAGGGTGTTAAAGTCGAATTTACATGGCAGATTCAGAAAGTGAGGAGGTCGATCATAGGATGAATAATTAAATACAACTATCGCAAAGATGTGGGTCACTGAAAATGGTATCTTCTATATGGACAAAAATTATAATATCTTACATTGTGGTGTTAGAAACAAACTTTTCACAACGGGGTCTAATAAAAAAAGTGTCAACACGTAGTGTAACAGAATGTCATCAAGATCACCGTATTGATTTACGATATGCTTACAACTGACTTCGGGAGAATGATTAAGAATGCGAGTTACTGTACCCTTGAAACTAAAAACGGAGACCAATCAAGAAAACACATGGTTATAATTTATCATTAATATCTTCGTAATTAAACCATCAAACTCAATTACAAAATAACCCTCACATTCCTAGAAGTTCTGGGAATAACTGGTAGAAAAACTCTGTTGTGTCTCAGATCAATAAAATGCATGTTATCGTAGAGTAAACGTTAAAAATTTGCGTTTGAAACAGAATGGACGAGCCGAATAACCCCGAGCTTCTTCGTGTATTGGCAACACAGCTTGCGACAGAAAATGAGAGTCTTACGTAAAATTGCATTGGATAGAAATTGGATAGAGGGCAATACTTCATAAGGTTCCGTAATGCAATAAAATATTTGGACGCACAATAATCCGAGCCGATTGATCGGGTGTAAGTTAGCTCCCTACCATCCATATACAAAAGTCCGATGCCCAAGTCAATGAATTGGACCACGACGAATGTTGCCCTAAACACGTAACTACTTACTCCTAGGAGGCATGGTAGAAGTGTAGCGCAAGGAAAGAAAAGGGGAAACAAACAGATCCCTCCACCGCCGGGACACCCATTCCTTTCGACACGGACCGCCGTGCACGGCGAACACTTTGATGAGCGTTCATCCTAAAAGAAGATGCTAAAGTAGTGATGGTGATGTATGATGTAGAAAACAAGAGGCTAGAAGATGGAGAATGTAACACACTTTCCCTGCATCCCACCGTGAGGACGCGACCCGTCCAGTGGTGGAAACTTTTAGCAGACATTGATACATCGATGTTTTATAATGATGACAATACATATCGATGTTTTAAATATGATGAAACATCGAAAATGTCCTGGTTGTAATGTGATATAAAAAATGTCAAAATTAGTTTAATGTATATTCTGCCTTAAATTTGACTGTAATCTTAATTTTCTAATCAATGTTCTATTTAGTCAGGGTTCAAAATTCAATTTAAAGATATTACCACGTAAAAATAATCAAAAAAGGTAATAACACTGGAGATGGGTTGTGAACAGCAACCTTTCTAATGAATGTTGATTGCGAGGTGAATGACTGTTGATTGATCCACACAAAAAATTAGATATTGAGAATTTATATTTATGTAATGATTTTTTTGAAAACCTCTATGTTTCTAAACAAATATATCAATCTGAAAAAAAAATAGCAAGCAAAACGTCTTTTTTTCTGCTCGAAAATATCGATAATTTAAAAACATCGATGTTATTTTGCCATCCCTCGACCCGCCTCACTTCGACGGGATATTGAGTTTGTGCCGGTGTCTCTATCAAGCACGAAGAAACAATATATAAAAATGTCATTTACAAGATTTTCTGACATCAATAGGTCTCCGTAAGTTTAGACTTACATAATGTTTAGCCCCGCTGAAGTGTCCATTCCCCCTTTCTCTCCCACAAACAAAAAATGCTGGCTATGACACTACCGTAGATCTTTCGTGTATTCTAAAGAGGCAATCAAATATCATAAAAAGTGTAAACTACAATCACTGTTATAGTCCTTACCTTCTCTTCCTGCTTCACCTCACGAATGGTCACTTCCGCCAGAAACATCCCAACTGGTGGCATTAGGTCCTCCTGCAATGGACAAACACTATTGCACTTGCAAGTTTCCTTATTATTTATATATTAGTAAGCAGATAATCTGAGACAAACATTCAAAATACAAACTAGCGGGGCTATAAAATGGCACGTACTTTCTCGAACTACCTTGTTTCCCAATATACCGACTCAGTTATAGGTTTTCGATTTTACCCAACTCTTTTTCGTGGCGCCATCTCTTCAGTGAACGCCAGTGCCTCTCGCGGCACTTATCGCCTGCTCCAGGGAGAGAAGAAGGCCAGGAGAGGTGGCTCAGGGCATCAAATGACGTATCCTGGGACGTATGAAGCTCCTGGGGTTCGACACCCGACGGTGGCAGGATTTTCGACAGTGGCTTGTCAGTTACGTCGCGTTCTGGCGCTGTCTGAAGTAAAATTCTATTCGCCAGCTGCTCTGATTGTTAGTTTTCCGTGGTTTCTCCGATTAATACCAGGCAAATGCCGGAGCAGTACCCTACCAAACGGGCTACGGACCGCGCGTGATCTTTCCTTCCCATTTCTTGTCCTATCCTCACCCCTTACCTACATGCAATACACTACCTCACTACCACACGTGTCAGGAGACCACTCGAAAACTCAGAGCTTGTCCCGGCTGGGACGGTGGGGTACCTGATTGTGGAAACCCCGCTAGCCGACGGAAGGTCGATGCCAGATCTCGCCACCCAGCGAGGCAAGATCACTGTCAACTCCCGAGAAAAAACATGTACTACACTTACGGACTAATGTCCTTTCCCCGTTGGCGCACCCGGAATCACTAGTAATCAATCAATTCGGGGACGGAAGAACGCCTTCGCGCTCTCCGAAGCTCTCCGCGCTCTTAGGCCTATCTCCTGTTCCCGCCCTTTTCATATTTGCCTAAAGTGAAACTTGACCACACCTCTGTGCTTCCTAGAACGTTCTAGGTGTAGTTATCGAGTGACCTGTGAGGCCAAGTGTTCATTTATTTTATTTATTTAACGTCAAAAACAGTTAAAAACTGTGCGTGCCCTGCTGTGGGGAGAAGTGGAGTCTACGTTTTCCAAAATTCTAGGATCCCCACACTAACTCATATACAAGTTAAATTCAGAATACAGATGGAATGAACAATTTTGGCAAGAACTGATAAGAAAAATTCGCTCCAACATAATAAAAACTAAAAACTAAAGGCAAATCAGCTACAGCGTTTGGCTATTATTCCTCTTTCTATTTGGCTTCCTCTACAGTTTGGCTATTATCCCACTTCCTGTTTGGCTTCCTCTGCAGTTTGGCTACTATCTATCCCTTCGTGAAGGACTCGTGGAGAACATTGAAGACGATAGCGTTAGGGAACCAAAAAAATGCCATACTTCCAGGATGAAAGTATGTGATTTCAAAGGAAACGATTAAACTGATTTTGAAAATCAGTATACGACGTTTTTATCACGCAATGTTCAAAAGATATAAACATATTTAGAATTTGAAATAAAGAAAATCCTATACTAATTTCCACTTAGTCGCTCCGATTGTACAACTACAAACTTTATGACTAGTGTTTTACTACAAAAAAAATTATGGGCATGCTTCATATGAAGTAGGAACAAGTTAAGCATGGAATACGCACTTTAGTGCAATAATATGCAGACATTAAAACGGTTTGTTGGTATTCTCTACAACATTGGTAGAGCAAATGAGTAAAGTATTAGACAAATAACTAAATAATTTAAATAATAAATATAGAATGCAATTTCTATTCTTTCTTTTTGAAACTCAAATTTTAAATGTTCAATAAAGTAGAAATTAGTGACACCAACTCACCTCATCATCTTCCTCCTTTATTTCACTTAAAGCGCAAGGCTCCCCTTGTTCCTGCAAATGACAATAGAATAATACTTCAACAGATTAATACAACACTAACAGTTAAGAAAGAAGAAACATAATTTTGTGCTGAGTTAAAAAACATCAGAAATTGCATTAAACCTACTGAGATTGTATGCAACGTATTATTGCAAACCAATTTGAATTATATGAAAATGTACTAAAAAACTAAAAATAAATTTTCAAAAAAATCTAAAGACTTATTACAAAAGCATTTATTACATTAAACATTAAACTGTCTGCAGTTATTTTTAACCTAGAAACTAGACGTTCAACGTGAACTACAAACACGTATTCAAATATTTTAAGTAAATCATGGTTCTTCTTGAATTGTTCAAGACGGATTGATGCCAAGCACTAAATAAGATATGAAATTGATCATTTATTGACTTGATTGAGATACTCATCATAAATAATAATTACTGCAGATTTTAATAAATATCATTAAAATGGTAGAAGTACTAGAATTGTGTATCACGTACACAGTGATAAAATTCCTACACTTAAAGAAATGGTTGTTCACTCCCTATTCTCTTTTCGAAACAAGTACCGTGTGTTGACAAATCAGACCTGACTTTCTCATAATTGTACAGGTCAACTATTAAAGTTCCAAATCTTAATACACAAAAATAAATGTTTGTTCGTATTTTATTCGCTGCCTTTCATTAGATTACAATAAACTTATTCAACTTTTTTGTCAACTTATTGTTTACATTGGAGCGAAGAATATAGGCAAAGAAGAATCGAAATGTGTGTATGTCTGTCGCACATAGACGCGCGTTGATGATTTTATACGTTTATCCTGACTCAAGTGCCCTTGAACATTGATTGATGATTCCGGGCGCGGCAACTGCTGAGGTCATTAGTCTCGAATGAGTAGTGTATGGCGGTAATCTTCTCCAACCGGATGGTAATCTTGCCCCGTTTGCCGGTGCCAACCCACCTGTCAGCTAGCGGGATTTTCCATGACCAGGTATCTCCCACCAGCGGGGCACCGCCCCGGCCGGGACAAGCTCTAAGCTCCCGACCGGCCTCCCTGCATGTGTGGTAGTGTATTCGTGTTAGAATGTGGGTGTGAGAGGGGTGAGGATAGAACCAGGAAGAGGAAGGAAAGATCGCGCGCGGTCCGTTTGAAAGATCGCGTTTGTCTGCTGCGGCATTCACCTGGTGTTGATCGGAGAAATCAGGGAAAATTGCCGATCAGAGCAGCCGACTGCTAGAATCTTCTAGACAGCTACTGAATTCGACCTAGACATCGACAAGGTGGACTCGAAAATCCTGCCACCATCGGGACTCGAACCTAGGGGCCTCCTGGTCAGAGGCACTACAGTGACATTAGTTGATGCCCTGCGACATCTCTCGCGATGCCCCTGAACAGAAGATATATGCAACCTGCTGCGCACTCCAGTATTCAGCACTTTTTCGCTGCATATTCTGCCCCTGCCATTGAGCGATGTCGGAATTATTTACTCGATTACAAACTACCAGAAGTAACCTAGTATTGCCAGGGTAATTATTTATCGCAATCACCTATTAGTTAGGAAAAGTATTAATATACTGTTTGGTTTTTTGGGACCAAGTAAATCAAATTTCTCCAAGACAGTATCATCGTAAATGCATGCTCAAAATTGAGGGAGATCGTTTTAACAATAGGATACTTGACAACCATATCCACACCCAACCATGTACATGCCATGACGTAGAACAAACTATGCTCGCGAGAAAGTCGTTCATATTTAAAATGTTTTGCAGAGAGTAACGTAAAACGTGATTATAGTGTGACTAAGTTTAATACATTGCAATTAGCAAAACTGCCGGATCCACTAGTTGGTGTAAATAAGGTTTGTTTCTGTAGGAGAATTGAAATGTTTGTATCACATATATTTATTATACAATTTTTCACATTTTCAGTTAAATCAAACTATCCGAATAACCTAACATAGCCAAGGTAATTATTTATCGCAATCATCTATTAGCCAGGAAAAAATTATTACATATTGTATTATGTTCAAGCGTAGAATGTGGAATATTATCTATTAAGAATAAAATTAAATAATAAAAAACAGAAAAAAGGGGTAAACCTGGCTCCTCTAGTCGGACGTTCCTTCGGGCTAAACCCGCCGCCCACTCTAGAATACGGTGTTCGAGATCCTAAGGAGCCATCCATGAATTACGAACGGTCTGTAGCAGGGGAAGGGGTCAAGGCGAATCTCACCTAATAAACGTGGCTGAGAGGGGAGTCTCGGCAAATAGCACGTATTTTTCCGCCAAAAACAGTACTAAATTGCGAGAACGCTGGGATAAGTTAAGTAAAACACATTTCTATACTAAAATATGGCTGTCTTGCACAATAATTTTATCGCGGTTATGTGAATGCTACAATAAGTAGCATAGTATAGTGAAAAAAGAATCTAACAAAAATTACATTTTTATCATTAACGAGATAAATCTCATTACATGTATTTCTACAAAAAATTTAAACAAAAATTACCTAGCGTTTAGTAAAAAGAACCTAACTTTTGATAAAGTTTACCTAAAGTTTGGTAATACTTTTTTCAAAAATTTCTGAAAAAATAAAGAGAGTAAGATTTGTTTTACAGTTGCTAAAGAGTTTGATAATATTTGTAAGACTTTTCCTCTCAGAGTAAAAACTCGATTGTTTAGCCGCCACCGACCAGCCAAATGCGCGACTCGACGAACGCTGCTGCGTACAAATTGGCCGCGACCTGCTGGATTTACTTCGCCCGTGACGCCGACGAACAAAGAAATGTAGCAGGCAAATCACCGCGACCGGTGGTGCAGTGGGAAGACCACCATTTAAATCAGTGTTCTACTCGCCGTGGCGCGTACTGCTGCCTCTTGCGCTTCTCGTGGCGAGAGTCCGCCGCCGAACGCTACAGCACTGCGAACCTGCCGCACGTGGGAAGACCTCCATTTAAACCAATGCTTTGATACGAGCCTCGGTTTAGTAGCGCGCTGCTGTTGCGACGTGAGAACGGGCCCTTAACATTTTAGAAGAAGTAGAACCGCGTCTACAATATTCTGCAAATAGCAATAAGCCTCTAACGCCTACGCAGCAGTTCTTGATAGTTTTAAGCTTTTGTGCTATTGGACATATTCATCTTGTAGTAGGCAATTGCAATGGAATTTTCACATCCTTACGGTATTCTATCTACGGTGCACCTACACACGCGGCAGTTTGGAGTTGTGTGATGCGCAAGTAAAGTGCATGCATTTCTCAAACATACATGTGACACTTCTCATACATATTTCGATTTTCACTCATTATCTACTGAGCTGCTTTGAACACTTTACTGAATACAATGCTGTATGTGAATTGAAGATAAATATGTAAATAACTAAAAATCCTGGTTTTGAAAGCAAATTTCTGGTTCTTTCAGGCATTTTCAAATTCCCGTTTTCTTTCCGGTTTTCAAGGATTTCAGGTTCGCTGGCCACCCTGACGAGTTAAAGTATGAATATAGGCGGAAAAGAGCGTTTTGGCAAGAATTGATAAGAAAATATTAGTTCTCACGTTATAAAAACTAGTATTTGCGAAAGTAAATTAGATCAGTCGATCGGAATGTCATGAAAATACATTTGTAGCGAATTTTTTAAACAAAAACTTTTATTGCCGGGCCCTAGTAACGAAAAAGTGGATTTACTATATATTATAATTTATATATAGTAATTTACTATATATTATGTAATAAATGAGAAGCACGTTGTGTCGTCAGAATCCATGGTTTGTAGATCCTTGATACCGAAAAATCGATTGACGGCGAAACGTATGTCTTGTCCGTCCGTCAGTGGTCAAGGCTTTCGTCGAAACAGTTCAGCCGATTATCTTGAAAATTGATAATCCCCGATCGATTTAAATAAACTCAAGGCCCTATGAGCTTCAAACGTATATTTTAATTTTTCGGATAGTATACATGAAGCGTTCAACATTTTTAATTTTTTTTCGAAATTATGTAATTCAACGTTGACCCCCAAGTAACGTAAATGAAGATAATAGTGCATGTATCGTTTTCGTTAAAATCTTTAATTCTCCGAAAATTAGAAAAGTTCAATTTTTTCGGAGACTTCTTACAATATTGAGGATAGAGATTTTTTCCTTAATGAAATCTGTTCTTTAAAGAAAGGTCCTGAAATAAGGTCATGCACGATTTTTCGAAAATGTGAGTAATTTTCACCTAACTTTGTGATAAATTTATTCAATTTTCATTTTTTCTAAACATTTTTTTATTAGATTGTTTTCTTTAAATTTTCTCGTTAAATCTATCAAAAAATACTAAAAATGTGGTGCAGTCTCATTTCAGGCAAAATTACTGTATTTTCGAAAATTGCAAAAATTTAACACTTCAAAACAAAACCTTGAAGAGCCTGAAAATCTGTTCTAAAAAAATAACTCTTTAAAAAAGTCATATCTTTTTGAAAAAACGAGTGGTTTTCTTAATTGTTTTCTACGAATAGAACATGGAATGCTTAAAAGAATAACTCAGGTTTCATTTCAATCTCCAATATTCGAAAATTGCAAATTTAGAAATAGTGTGTGAAAGTATGTTGCAGCACTACTAAGTTATAAGTACTGATCACATAAGGAGTAGGGATTCTTTAAATATATAGGAAATATTTCGTTGTTTTGCACAATGATTGCAGGGTTGTCAGGCAGATGCCTCCATTCTATTTTGTGTGTGAAATATCTCAAATTATTCTCTTAGGTGCATACGTCTGCCTGAATAAATTTTGCAATAGTAGATTGTCTTCCTTTCAAGCACCCTAAAAAAGTACTTACTACAATCCCAATTCACACTTACAAAACAGCTAGAAAATATCTTGAGTTTTGGTTTCTCAAATTTAATCACCTACCAATATATTATTGTTACAATTTGGTAGTCCATTTGGATTGACTTTGCCATACTTACAGTGAACTCAATGCACAAACTAATGTTTTGCCTTTCAATGTTATAACTGATCCTTTGGGTTAATTGAAATTCAATTGGTCATAATCAGCAATATTGGTTGACATCAAGGTTGTGCAGTATTTATATACCTGTTTTTGAAAAACTGTATTTTTGAGTTTTATGCACATGTATTTTAGGGAGTGTAATTATTACAATATATTTTTGCAATAAAAAAGATAAAATACAATTATATTTTCAGTATTTCAAGTATGTTAAATATGTACCTATTTAGCAAATCAAAACCTTATGTATTTTGAGTATATATTTACATACTTATTTACAAAGCATTTTGACAAAGTATTTAAAAACCAAATTTAAAGTATTTTGCCCAACCATGGTTGCCATCATGTTTTCATTACCTTTCAATTATTATGGTACTCTCTGTATTTGGGCATAAAATAGGAGACAGCAGAATGACACAGGCAATTTTGTCCTGTAATGTAAATTGTTGCAATGGAAATATTTTTGATCATTTTTTACTGAATCTGTAAGATTATGAAGAAAATATTCAAAACTGATTATAGTATTTTCTAGATCCATTTAACTTGGTGCATTAAACTCATGACTGTGGGCCTTAAGAGCTTGTGATCAAACAATTTTTCATTTATGCATCCTTCCTTCCCTCACAGCTTGCCCCTAATCTTATTGTTCGGTGCAGTCAGCATCACCCACTAATTCCTACTTTAATTATCATACATTTCAATATACAACACAAATAAAATGAATACAGACTGTTTTTACTACACCATAATTTAATTTCAATTCTTGCCTTTACAAGGGGGGATGTTGCAAGTGTTATATAATTATTTAGGGGTGGGTTCAAGCTTGCATCACGAGTGAGTTACAGGGGGGACAGAGGTATTCAAAATACTCCAAGTTTGTGTATTTTATGGACACCCCCTAATGAGGAAAGCCAGAGGGATGGAAGAGGGAGAATGAAACATGCAGGAATTTGAGAGCAGAAAGGGGTGAAGAAGGATGTAAATAAAATTACTTCCATTTAACCCCCTAGAAAGACTTAATTCCTTTTCTTGTCTTATAAGGGACTGTTACAAATAAATTCTTCATCAGGTTACTTCCAGTAGTTTCATAATAAAATAATCTGCTTGAAAATGTTATTTGACAAAACTATATGAATAACACACTTCAATCTCATTTTATTACTAATCCACAAAAATGTGGCACAAAATTATGTAGATACTCTGGTTTAAAATACTGAATAAATAGGATCTGGGAAATTTCAAGCAAAAACTTGGAAGATACAAAAGTAATACACCTACTGAGAATTCAACATCTGAATGTGTGCATCAGAACTGAATTCTCTTAACCTACTATTTTACACAACGCACATCAAGAGGATCCAGGTGTTTTTTATAATCAAAAACACAAAAAGATATCATCTTTTATGTGACATGTCTTCCTACAATTGCCTTGAGAAGAAACAAAATACGTTTTTGGACTTCTCTCAATGTATTTTTCTAAATTAATCTACTCCAGAAGCAGCGCCAGTGCCAGGTTATTTTGCGACACAGGCATAATGACACGTTAGCCCTTGCCCTCTATGTATTTGTGCAAAGCACGGATGTTTTTGTTAAAAACTGAGGCTGAAGGTTGCAGCCCTGTCATTGAGTTAGACACATGTAGCAAACATCACCTGGACTAAAAGTATTACCTCATAACATATTTTATTTTCAGAGATTGTGGAATCAATTCCTCCATATGGAGTAGGTTTTTTTCATTCTAAAGAGGACAAACTACTCACTGAGGAATTGCAATCTTCCTCTTCTGCAGGATCAATAGGTTCCTGTTTTACCTAAAGGAAAAACACAGATACATATAGAAACAGAGTTGGAAAGAAAATAAAAAGAAAAAAATAATGACTTAGTGAGTGCTTAAGGGTTTATTTGGACTTATTTATATTTTCATTGGGGAATATTATTTTTTACATTTATTGAACATAAAATATTGACTTTCACACCCACTCTCACACAACTATTGAAATAAAAACAAAAGAATGGCTCTGCCCCATCATTGCAAACACCAATATTTAAAAAACACGTTGTTTGTACTAAATGACCAATCTGAATGTGTGGCCATGTTTTGTAATGCAAATTATTAGCTCTTGTCACATGGAAACATATTATTAATCAATTTGCAGACAATCACTTACAATGCAAGAGTCTAATAAACGTTTTCGTTTTCTGATTTCTTTTTTAACTGTCCATAAATTAGAATTATCTTTTTCATCACCCATTCTCCAATATTTACACTAATTTTAATATGAATTGGTTTCAAGTTTGCCTCTCAAGGATAGACTTTCTGGCACCGAGCTCCTCAAAATTTCTCTAATAACCACACCAACTGTCTTCAGGACACAATTGAACCATTGCTACAGAATAATGGCCTAAGATATAAAATCATGCTTTTCTTGGAATTGATTTTAGAATATTGAATTTTGTGTCGTCCGTGCGGGTAGGATAGAATATATGATAACAAACAAAACATATCAGGGAATTAACGAGTTTGTATGATTGCTAGCCGCTATAGTAAAATTGTTGAGAGGAAGTAAGATTTAAATTATGCTAGTCCCTGAAAAATTCATAACTCGATATCATAGTAATGATCACTTGAGCCCCAACACTTCATTTAGAAACTATAAATTACAATGCAATTCCAATTTCAACAACTAGCCTCTTTGATTATCTTAATAGAATCAAAGGTATATGCCCAATGAATGAAACTAAACAATGGAGTAATAACAGTGACGGTAACTTTACCATGTTTCTGGCCTACACACATTTCACTATTTTGAAAGCACTCCGAAGACATTTTACCCTCAATCTTAATGTTCATTTTCGTCTACAACTTTAATTTCATCCATACTTTTACGGCATGCTATAACTGGTACTATACCAAACAAAATTCGTCTATGCCCGCATCCGAACGTATGGATCAGAGTATTATAAATTGTTTTTGTTTTTTAGTTTCTACTGAGGTTATCTCACATTTGTATTATTAACCTATCTTCTTTGGACATCTGACGTGACCGGAGTGATCTTGAGCATATTGAGCAAGTATTCGATTGTTGCTTGGATAGCAACGATGTAATCAAAACGGTTATTATCGATACTGAACTAACGATTACTTACATAATTTTCAAATAAACACCTGAATAAACTTAATACTTTTTATACACATTTTATAAAATACTTAACATTATTTCTTCTCGTGATTAAAAACGAATGGAAAAATATTCGACCATAATATTAAATGCAGTCTTCACCAGGCTTCTTCTCTTCTGCGCATGCGCAGTTTCAAATTTCGCGCACTAGTGCATCTGCGCATGGGCAGAAGATCCATAGTTACTGCCCGGCAATGTCGTGCACAAACTCGCTAACAGGCATGAGGCAATGGCGATCGCCCGGAGCAAATCCCCTCCTGATATCATAATAGGAGGATTGTCAGAGGCCTCGCAAGGGGCCAAATGAAAAAAAAATTGAAATAGAAATTCGAATTGCAGTAAATCATTATAATTTTAAAAGTCACAGTACGTATCTGAATATTCATCAAAATTATCAATTAATGTTTTATCTTAAGTAAGTATATTAGCCCATTCAGCCCCAGAGGGCTAAAGGCTTCCTGATTTCTCAGAAAAGATTTGTGCCGTGTGTCCTAACAGAGCTAGTTCGCAGACTGGATAATTACACTTCGAAATTCCTTAAGTAATAGTGATCTAAAATATACTCTTTTGATAGTGATAGTTTTATAAGTTATGAACTAGTACGAGTATGAAATGAATCAAATGACGCTAAAATTAATACGTTTACACTGGAATTAATAATTTATTATTCCATGAATTTAAACCAAGAGTGATTTTACTTAAACATTACCTAACTAAACACAATTCTTTATGTTTTAAGCCTCACCATTGGAATATGCATTATGTGATCATTAAAACGTTTACTAAAACTATTAGTTGAATGTTGCCGTCGCTGTAAACTGTTTTTAAAAGTTGTTCAATTATTGCTGAAAACTGGTCACCCAGAGGCTTTGTTTAAATAAGTTTCAACAGAAAGAGCCTCGGATATTCAATGGAAATCGGTAGTTGCTGATAATGTTGAATACTTCAGGCTCAAAATTTCCCATACCCAAAGACTTGGCACTGTTACCTGTCTAACGGATATGAAAATATTGCAATTTCAAAAATAGTAATTAGCAGAAAAAAAAACTTGCAATGGATGAGATGATGCGAGATAGTTAGAATTTAGCCACTAGTAAACAAATTCGTACGCTTTTTATTTTCTATTTTTAGAAATTTTTTCTAATATGCACATACTCGCATAAATAGATCACCTGTAAGGCTGTTCTTCAGCGTAATTCTTTATCCTTCATGAAATATCATTTATCAAGTAGTTTCCGAGAAATTGAGACACAATATCTATCTATTACAATTACATTTGATTCTGTCCCCCTTATTTTGCACGTTTAGAACATTTAATGTGCCATGTCGAATATGCATGGTTTTTCCGGTCTCTTAATATCTTACTCCAGTTCTATTTTTCTTCGATTCATTAGCGTCTTAAATCATATAATTAAAGTTCCATTAATACTTACTGCGAACTTAGGTTTGCAAACTTTATTATTAAGAATAAGGCATAAACGAACAAACACTGCCATTTACTTAGTGTTTCAAGTATTGAAGGTCTACATGACAGTCATTAGACTTCAGTGCGTTCAAAGCAAACAAGCTCTGTAGAGAGTTTTGTTTCGCGTTTCACAGGTTCAGAAAAGCCTGCAGATTTGTCATCTTACGTAAAAGCAAATTAGTGCGGGGTTTGGCGCAGAAATTCCATCTGTGTACTGGGGTTCATCAACTCCACCTACATAAATAACTATCTTAGGTGACGTTGGTTTAAATTCTCCGACTCCCATAAGATGTATAGAGCAAAAATACGTGTGTTTTGGGAAATTTCTTAGATTCTTCTGGACGATCAAAAACAAATTATAGTTTCCCACCAGAGACCATGCCTGCAGCGACGCTGGTGCAGGAAAAGTGGTCTAACCGTCACTGACGTGACGTTCCGCACACACAATTCCGCATTACTCAAATACTGTTATAGGATATTTTAAAATATATTTCCAAAAACTTTTTCTCAGCTTAATGTAACTTCGTTATTTGCTAAAATAAAACCACTCATTATTTCTTGATAAAACATTAACATTTTTTTATTTTTTCACTGGTAGGGGGGCTATGTTTTAGCATTGCCCCGGGCCCAAAATAGTTTAGCTCCGGCACTGTCGAAAAGACGACATATTCTACGGCGTAGGAAACCTGGGATCATGCCAATCAACAAAGTATTTGGTTATCACAAACAGAAAATCTGGTCTGGAAGCAGTTTTTTACGCTGAATCCAGAAAAGTAATCAGTTTTGGGGCTATCACGTATATCTCGCACATACAGGAGTATTTGAAGTTCATTTTCGAGTGTACACGACCTTGCAATTTCTTGGTGATAACACCACAAAAGGAACCACGCATTTAAGTGAGTGTAACAGAATATTGCATTGTGCATTTGAAGCACGAAACAGAATTCCATTCCCGCGAGTTACTATCGCATGCATATATCGCAATGCAGGGCGTCAATTCTTGGCTTGACTAAGAGATAAGATTCTACATTTTTATCACAAAATTTCTAAAAAAATATTTTAAACAGGAACTCCAACTTTATAGAGTTTTCGAGGGGGGTGGGTCTTTACAGAGGGGTTCCTTCCTCACTTTGGAGGGCGCCCGGTTGCAGCAGCTTATGGGCCTGGTTCATTAATAGTTTTCCAATGCACCATTATAAAGTCTCTCGCCCCCTTTGTACGTCTTGCATTAGCCCTTCCCATTGTATTGTATGTCTATGAAAATTTCGTTTCATGCCTTCAATGTATGTACATTACGTTTAGCAGCGAGACGCAGATGTAGTGTCAGGCCGGCAACTTCGTTTTAACATTGGCCTTTGGGAAGCACTGTTTTACAAAGGAATTTTGAAAGCAAAGGGGAATGCAATTTAAGTTACATTGCAAAAAATTTTTTAAAAATTTGTATTAAATTTTTAGGACCTAATCTACGGAACTTAAGCAAGGCGATATCAAATATTGTTTGACAATCCTCCACTATATTATTTTAGTAGTATGGATGGGTTTTGGGTCTCTCGCAACACACGCAATCAATATTAATAAATGAAGACTACAGAAAATAGTTTTATAGAGACTTAACAAATAGTACTTTAACTTTAAAAATGTGAAGGACTAGTTGAGAAAAACGCAAATAAATATTCATGTTCAATGCATCACGCAACCATTGGACAGCATTGTTAAGATCAATATAGTTATATAACTCCAAAATGAAGCGTTGTAAGATGGAATTTGAAGGTCAACGGGATTCACGTAAAAATTAAAACGGAATTTTTAGGTCAACGACCTCAAAAAACGTTCAACACATCGTAATCTATAGCGTAAGATCTTGGACATTCTATTAAATTTTTGACGGTTCGGATCTTTTCAATACTTCATTGCATTGCAATTTCAAACATTGCAAAAAGTAGGGTTATACTTACCCGGTCCTATTTATAGTTAAAATATTGGGAAGAAATTCTAATGCTCATTAAAACGTGCAAATGGTACTTCTCCCTCAAACGTCACATACAGATTTTACTACCCTTTAAATAAATCAATTAAATCCGGTGACCTTCAGGAAAGCGGATCAGAATACTTTTAGGACACAGTTGACGCTTCGCCACGTATTTCCGAGTGAGTGAGGGCTGACGAGAGTGGCGGAGAGACGGACGAGACCAGTGACATGTGCGTCCCAAACTGCGCCGGGAATTGAACTGTGGCCGCGGAACCGAAGCTACTCGCTCCGGTTGCTCGCGGTGCCGCGCCACTAAATAAATGGCGCCGACAGGTGTCTTCGAGAATCTGCGGCGTGGTGCGCAGAGCTCGAAGCGCCCAACGACACCGCTCCAGCTGAGGAAGCCTTGCAACGCCCTTGACCCCTTGCAACGCCTTCCGGCCAACGCGCAACTTGGCAACGGTAACTCATCCAGTGGGACTCTGCGGCGTTCGCGCTCCTAGCGGTCTTCTATGTTAATACAAGTGCTTCAACTCCCAAGATGTCATTTCAAAACAGGGCAAGCCCCTTTGCATTTCCCGAGCCAAGCAACCCTGAAATTACCCCGGCCTGATTCGAGAGCTGTCAAATCTGTGCGGAATTGCGTCTGTGGAGCTGCCGGGGCAAACTGCGATCCCTGCCTCGATCGCAAGGGAGCCGCTACCGGTAGACCGCTGAAACTGCCATCACCAGGTCAGCGGTTCCGTGACCTTCCGACGAGAGTCGGCGGCTACAATCGGTCACACTACGCCGACATTATAAAGAAGATGAAAAATTATGAGAATATTATTATACCCATACGTTTTCTTGAGCCCCGGAATACCTACCCCACTCCTTTGCCAACATCAGTTGAATGAAAAATAAATTATAGCAACAAGGAAAAATGAACTACAAATTTTATACAAAATTCCTCTCATCAAAATAACCAATACTCCCCACTCCTCTCGCAACAAGCGAAGCGAGGGCTCAAGGAAACGTGCGCGGATAATACTGATCATGGTGAGAAGCTATTAGCTGTACCGAGGACACAAAAGGTGTATTTTCATTTTAGTATTGCATTTGCTTTACAGTTTCTTATTTTTATTTTTCATTCTAATGTACGCGTTACTCGAGTTTTATTTGTATGCAAGTTCAATTTTTTAAAGGTTTCTGGTCTAATTTTATCATTTTAGTATTTGTCCATGAATTTAAAATTATACGGAGAATAAACCTTCATGGTGAGAACAAGAGGCTATGGAAAGCTGCAATGTACATATGCTCTGTGTTACTGCAGAGAGAAGGACGTTGAAGGAAGTTGCCTACCTTTGTTATTTTTTAGCGAAAACCAATTCCAAAATGTATTAAATCTTTTTTTTGAAATGATGACTGGCATTATTGTGAAAGCCGACTCAATAGTTGAATGGACAACAACCTTGTGCAGCACTAGGTAACAAGAGTTTGGCAACATCACCCTGGTGCACTAAACTTGCCCTACACGTTAGTACTAGACAGTTCCCGTGGCGACACCACAGATTAAGTAAACCATTAAATAAGGGGAAAAAGGAATGTGAAAATCCCAGGAGGTTTAACCTTGTTCCACAGTCTCTGGATGTGTGCATCAATCACTCTTTCAAGGTAGCGGTTAAACAGTATTACGAGGTGCATGGCAGAGGAAAACCACAATTATATCCCAAGAGGAAAGATAAAGCAATGGGAAGTTTCTCAATTCTGCAGATGGATAAAAAGTGCTTGAGAATCGATTAGGCTTTCTCTGGAGGATAATAACTTTAACCCTTTTGGACCCTTATGTTGAGCAGGAGTTGACAAAAAGATTTTTGTTTTCCACTCTGATGTCAAGTCCCACTCAACACACTTTCTGTTTGTGTTGTGCCTCATAATGCTGCATATTTGGTTGTTGGAAGTTGTATTAATAAACCATTATGTGTTGTACAAAAAGTCTTGCAACAACAACATCAATGTTCCTTCATACAAATCGTTTCACAGAAGGGCTATCAGAGGCTCGTTGGGAGAAGAGGGAAGGGGAAGTCACGAGCAAAGCTGCCTATCAACTTCTGATGATGAATGCCTCAATGGAAAATTTATGTTAAAAACAAATTTCCTGGAAACAACCATAATGACTGCAGTCTGTACAGACATAAAGAAGAATAAAGGAGGCCGAAAAGAAACTATGAAACATGTTCTCGGCAGCCAGCATTGCACCTAGAAGAATGCTTCAAAAGATATCATACACAGAAGAAATTAAAATTTTAAACCTTAGAAAATAAAGACACTTTCAAATAACTGCGTATGTGTTTTGAATTAAACACGTTAATGCTATACCAAAGCGCAATTACATCATTAATTCAGATGACTGTGTTCCATGGTTGGTGTGTGAAATTTAGTGTGTTCTTGGGGACAAACAGTATGTAGCATATGGATAGTAAAGGGTTAAGAAGTGCAGTATTACACTTTCAATGGTCAGTATTGAGGATGATTTGCTGTGGCAAGATGATGATTACCCCGTCAATGGCAACCATTTTTTGCCAGCGACGACAAGAGTGATGATTAGAGCCTGAATTTCTATGCAGTAAAATGCCATTTGATATTCAAAATTAAATCTTAAAAATATGCAGTATAAATTCATGAGGAAATAAATGTTTATTCCTAAAATGCAATGTAAAATATTTGTAGAAACATTTAAGTGTGTTATGACAGTATCGGTTCTTTAATTGAAAAACAAAGAACAGAACCATCAGTACAAAAATATTTTCTTGAAAATAATTCTATGCTTTAATTTTGCTTAGTTAACCAAGATTGGAATGCTATAATTTGTTCATGTCATAATATTTGGGAATGGGAAGGAGAATTAAGAAAAAGAACAAATGCATTGAACAAACAACATTCTATATTTATGTAAAAAATTATTTAAGTTTATGACAAGATACAGTTCTAAACTTGTTTCTGGAAAACTGGTTCATCCATCTGTTAAGATATATTTATACATTGGGGCATGCCTTTTGCTACATGATATTAGATCTTTCTTTGGTAAGCCCTACTGATGATGAACAAGCACATGGTGCTGTAATGCCCACACCAAAGCTCTTGCTTACCAGGAAAGGGTTCTTAATAGAAAAGAAAACCATGGTTATCATGGGTTTATATTTCATTCAAGTCTGAGACACTGAGTGTGCTGACCTGAAATTCAATCGTACCATTGGCTGCACACGTGGTACAAGCGATTAGTACAGGATTGTGTTTAAACATTAATAACATAATAAAGAAATGGAACAATTTGTTTGCAACAAAAGTGAAAACAATTTCTTTTTCAAGATTCCTTTTCGTAAAAATAGAGCAAGGGTATTTCTCAAGTATGTATACATTATTCAATTTCATTATGAAAATGTATTAAAACATGTAATGACTATTACTACATATTGCAATTAGTAAGTTCTCACATGGGTATACCTCAGCCAGATGAAAAGTAAAGTATACTGTATCTCATTTGCATATGTGTAAATTTTATATCTGTAAGTACAACCTGAATCAAACTTACCACACAAACTTTAATATACCTTTGACAACCTCTTGGAAACAAAAGAAAGTAATATTTCTCAGTGGTACACAAACGTATAGATAGAGATTTTACAAAATGAACACAACTGATTTTTTCATTGTAATTTATGTAAGTTTCAGAATATTAATTATTATATTATTCATGAATCCATTTATGAACTCTGAACTACTCCAAAAACCATGAATAAGTTGGGATTAGTTTTTTGAACTCGAAAAAGTGTGGTACTATTCAAATGATGCAGTCATTGTTCATCAAATGGAATCCGGCATATTATATAAAAGTTTGGTCAAATAGTCAGGGTTCACAACTGCAAATGCAATTTTTTCAAACATGTTCAAGGAAGAAAAAAGTGTGAATTAACAATACACAACTCTGAATACACAAAGCAAAAAGAAAAATTTGTTTTCAATTTTGAACTACAACTTTCCTGTGACTCCATGACTTATCCCTCTCATTCCATAAGCATCAGTAGAATTAAAATTTTTTCAAATTAATTATTTAAAAAAAAAACTGCAATGTTGATACTACAGATATTCAAATTCTTCACAATATTCAAAGCAGTCCCTGTTTTGACATCACAATCAATATGCCACAATTAAGATACTCCTTAATTAAGTTCCAATGTTGAACATATTTATTTTACTAGAATGAACATAGATACTAATCTAATCTTAGATCAGTATTCTAAGTTTAGTAACTTCTTCCACTGTCTCAAGTTCTTGAATTTCTGACCTTTCTCCCAATAAACTCTTAGGAATCTTTCAGCTATATACGAACTTAAGAAAACTTGTTTTTCCACGTGTTCGACTACTGGTTCCAAGTGAATTTTATATTTCTCTTAAAGACTAAATAAAAACTAACTTGTGGATTTCTCAATTTATCTGCAGTGCACAATTTATTCAGTTATTTCAAATAAGATACATCTTCAATCTTTACAAATAAAGAGTTTAGTTCACCATTCAATTTAAAATACACTTTTGATGTGTTACAAGTGCAAAATCCAAACATCTGTTCAAGAATATAATTTTGTGGATTCTGTGTTTAGTTAGAATAGAGAAGAATATTGAAGATATGACCTTTCCAAAATTAACCATTTTCATTACATTATAATTTTAGATGAAAAGGCCCCATCATTCAATACCTTTAGTCTTCACCATTAATCAGATGAAAGAACTGAAAGACCTTGTGCATTTAAGCATGAAACTGCTTTAAAATATCAGAAAGAATAATGTTGATATTTATTGTTTATTATAATATTGTGGTTTGAATGAATTAATAATACACCCTACAATCTACACAAGTAAAAATATCCCAAACCCAATTGAGATTTCAATGTGCCTTGACAGCCAATCTGTAGACTTGTGTGTCTGACTTGCCCTCACATAGTTGGCATTTTCAAATGTCAATAAGCACCTTTCATAATCACTACCTTCAGACAATGAACATACAAAAAGAATACATGCTTAGCAATCTGAAAATTTCACAAAAATTGAATTTAATCCTGGAATATTTTGTAATTTTTTAAATCCAATTATGGACAATTTACAACTAACTTCAGAATGAATTTAAGTTATTCCTGTTCCAACCAACAGCATTTCCCAAAAAACAAATGAAAATCATCCTCAGACACTTAATTTGTTTAGCACGGAATTTCTAATTATAGAACACTTATGCCCTTATAAAAGCATAATTTAAGTAGCAGCTTTTTATGTGTAATTTCAACTAAAGCACACATGATCCACCCAGAATGTACTAAAACACACAATGTAGAACAAAATAATTTATAATAATGTACACACATTTTTAAATAAACCATTATGCGAAATTTTTAGAACCAATTACAAGTAAGAAACGTGAAGCAATAATCTAATTTTGAACTTACAATTTTATTTTGAATGTATCTCAAATGAGTACTAGAAAACTAGAAGCAATGTAACAAGATGAACATTTGTCTAAAACTGTCTATTACATTAATTTGTTCTTTTTTACTATCTAGTACATGTACATTGATACATTTTATAATAAAAATGTATTAAAAAATTGTACAAAAAAGAAAGCTATATTTCTTATGTAATATAGAACTTTAGATATTAAAGATTTGAAATAATACATAAATTCTTGGGTCAGAGATCAAAACAAATATGAGATTAACTTCCCAGATGAATTTCAGTTTTCAATTACGAAAAAATCAAATGGTCAAATTTAAGCCAATCCCAGAGATTATTCTGTTAAAAACGCAGGATGCTTCTCTAAGAGGAAACAAATTACAAAACATGACATTCACAAGAAAAAAGTTTCAGAATTTTCAAATGTTCGTAGTATTCTTTTCATTTCCTGAATGGTTTTTAATATTCTTCTGACAAATTTCTACACAAAATCATTGGCATCAATTCACAACCACAAGTGGTATTCCACAGTGAATCTTTTTCAGTGTCATAATCGGAATCAAAAATACTAATTTACACAAGGAAAGTTTTCTTTCAATTCATTCTAAACAAACTGAAAAAGGGTTTTAATATGAGAAAAATTATCACTACATATCATTATTATTTATCATATGCAGAGAAGTAATGTTTACTCAAACCACAATCTCTGAATGCAGCAAATGAAAGTTGTTACATTTGAATAAAAGCCATACTTTAATGAGCCTGATCTTCTGACATAAGGTACAACAAGAGATACCACCATACCTGGCAAATGCAGCCCTGTGCTGCAAATAGGAACTTAGTGAGCAGAGCGCATCTGACACTTGCAACCAGCTTCCTGCGATCCTCACCAAGCTCCTCAGTAAGACGGAGGATGCATCTGGGGGCTTCATCACAGCCTCTTCAAGCCAGAAGCCTCATCAAGAGGGCAAGCTTCCTCTGGGTCAGCATCGCTGCACCGTAGTCTCACACCATTATGGCAGCAAGCGGCTGTACTCCAAAAAAAACGAGCTTTTCTTTACCAGCTCCCATATCTTCGCTGTGTAATGGAACCTGAAAGGTGAACAAACAAACAAGTTATATCTTTTTGAGACAAACGGTGATTTAGGCATTCTACTATGAAAATAACTTGTTTATTATTCATTTTCATACATATTAATTATTTCATAGGCAATTGTTTTCATGTTGTTGTTTTTTTCCTTCCTTCATTTTCAATGAAAGACTATTCAAGACAAAAGAAAAATGCCTGTAACAGCTCATTGTTCATAACAGGACTGCTTAACTAGCCTGACATGCCACATTATACAACAGCCCCTGGCATGAGACACTATTGCTTACAAAAATTGAAGGAAATCTTGACCCTGACCTAGATTTTTATTTTTTTTTCCTGTGAAGAGTATGAGCAAAAACATGAAATATGTGTTTTTCATTTTTTTTTTCCAAATATTATTTTTCAAGATTATATGCATTTTCAAAATTTTGGAAAAAATGCTTGCATTGCTGAAGTTGGTCATTTTTAACTTGTGTTGTAATTGAGACAGAAATGTAATATTTTGCAACATTAAAGAACAAAAGTTGCTCTTTTATTTGATGTATATTAAATTCATTAAAGTATTTAAAAAAAAATTTTTGACCTTTTTTTCCCTTCCAAAACGTGACAGATTAAATTTGAAAAAAAAAATCATTGAAATCTCTGAAAAGTTCTACATAAGTTACAGTGGGACATCCAGTTGATTCTGAGAAATTAAATACAATAGGAATGTCTACTTGCTGCATCACTGCAGCGTCTGCTAGAGTGTCCCCCTCAAGCACATGCCAATCAGCAGTACACGATTATCATCAATATACTCTCACAGAGCAATAAATAGAAGTGTACTTTCACATCTGCCATATATATACATATGACCTTCATAGCCAATTAAATTCGAATTAAAAAGTGGCGAACGGATTCAACTTAGTAGTATTAAACAGACGGAATATTTATACAAATAGGAGTATGTGATACAGTTAATTACATAGATAATTCTTTTACTTCACTTTACAGAAAATCTCTTTTGAAGTACTGTTCAGCATTTCTAAAAATATAACGGTAATGTTCTTCACATTATTGTTCCACTTAAATAATTTCCTGGGTCAATTAATAGGTTCCTGTCAGGATTGATGGCTAGCTTTTGTCAAGAATATTATAGTTGCCCCCCTTCTCCCTACGTCACTTGGTTCCTTTCCATAAGACATTGCGAAGCGAAGAAATTGCATTCACCACTAATATTGAAGGCATCTTTGTGGAAGCATAAACTCACATCCATCCAAAAAATATGTCAAAACTCTGTCATAATCTTATTTGTGAAGTGTTATGAGTTTACACTGAAAAGGGTGAATTGAATTCGTATCGTGTTTCAGGTTTTTAATGTTTTGCTTTCTCTGAAGCATAGCACAAAAGGATGCATATAGCTCAGACATTAATCCACAGCAGTCTCTGAATTACATCTTTAAATACAAAAGAATAATTTTCTAAAAAACTTACACTGGACAAAGAAAACACTCAGCATCAAATTTTATTTTTGGTTCATCAAGAGAGCAGAAGACAACAAATGATGGGCGAAGCCAGCAGAAGGAAAACTTACTCTGTCAGTTTCTTTATTACTTGTATCAGGTGATATATTAGGGTGACCAGGATGAGCGGTGCACATTTATTCATCATTGTCACTGCCAACATATTTGTGACATGAATGAAAATGGCCCATTTCCACTTTCTTGAAAAAACTTAAAATTTACTTTACTCGTCATGAGAAGGAATTTTGAAAACTAGTTTTTCCAATACACATAGCTTTTTTTTTGACGGCAACAAGCCAATTTTCAACTTCTCAAGAATGTTGATTGTAATAATCTGAACGTACCCTTCTGCAATTATAGATTTTCATATTAAGAAAATGCAAATAACAATAGTATTGATATTATTGTAAGACTATCTGTGATTATTAACTTAACAGAATAACGCACATGTTTTGCGGATTCTTCTATTTACACAACTGACTCAATATATGAGAAAGATGGCTCCTCTGTTTTAGGCAGACCCTAGCAGTGTCAATTGTTTATAAATAAACTCAATAGTTATACATCGACGTAAGATTTCCATTTAAGACTATGTGTATTTCTGTGATTCATCTCATGACGTAAGTCTCACGGTTGCTTTATGTTGGATGTCACGATGCAACGTGTCTTTGACACCCCATAGTTCGAGCAGCGATTCCTGTGGGCAGCGAGCTGCCTACATGCTCTGATGAACAAAATATTTTTGAAATGTTATTTATGTAAGTCCCACTTTGATACTTGACAGATCTATATAATATTAGTGTACAAATACACAAGTATTTTTTAAATTAATTTAAGTGTCAACCTAATGTTAAAATTTGCATTTTAAAAATTAAAATCTATTTTCAATATTTAAATAATATGTTTACAAAAATTATTTTTATATCATATGAAAGTACTTATTTTTAAGTTTAATTTATGTGTAATTTTATTTTTCTGAAGGAAACGGTATTTGCACAAAAATAATTTTAAACATTAGCGCACATATGATATTTTGGAAAAAATAATTGGTAATATTTCTGAAAGGAGTGGGATTAGAAAAAATAAAAAAATAAAATATGTGTCAACTCTTTTCAACCCTAGACCTCATAAAAAAAGTTTAACATCGCTAAAAATAGTTATGTTTTGTGAGCATGCGATTTGACGTGGAATGATTCAAGTGGTCCATGAATGAACTTCAGAATAGTATGCTCCTAGACAAATAAGAAGTTCACAAAGAGATAAAGCATTATTTCAGTAACTTCAAGAGGAAGCAGCCAATACGGCACAATAAATGGTTTGGTATTTCACAAATGAACATTTATTAAATTATGTGAATATTTGAATATCAATACAAGTTTAAATAAAAAACAGCGTGTACATCTGCTGGAATCTGTGCCCTGTGCTATGAGCATGTTTGTGAGTCTGAGACTTGTGGTGGCCTCCGTGCTATGCATGTACATGTATAGTCTCGCTTGGGTCTGGTTTATTGCATTTCTTCAAGATTGTACATGTTGCAGCAACTGAGATGACATCTGGTGTTTTTCTCACAATTTAAGACTTTCTTTCATTGGAAATAGGGGTCATTTTTCTGAGGCCTAACAGCTTCTGAACATGATGGTACCTGTATTGGGTTGAGAAGGGGAGAGGCTACAGCACATTTCTCAAAATGTACAGTTTGACACCATACACTACTGTCTCTGTATCTTGTATTCAATAATTTTTGTTTTCTTACTTTGACACTGACTTTGTATTTGGACCCCTTGTTACAGAATTCAACTGGTTTAATTTTCTATAGCTTTTAGAAAATCAGAATGGTGGGTCGAATGGCTATATCTAGCAAGGAATTGTAAGGAAAAAGAAGGATGGGAAATATATAATGAAGATTACAACACCTCGATCGTTTACAGCGCTGTGCACAACACAAAAAGCTAAGCACAGCAGGACCTTCATTCAGGCCAATGAATCAGTGCAGTATACATGACAGAGGCATGCAATGATTACCAGTAAGTGTCAAAGTGACCACCTTGCTGCTATATGTGATCCGATTCCATAGTATTTATACATGTCGTACACTCCACTTCTTTATTTATTTTTTACCTATTTCTTTTTTATTTTTTATTTATTTTTTTATTTATTTATTTTTTTTATTTTTTGAATTTATTTATTTATCAATTATTTATTTATTTATGTATTTAATTATTATTTTTGTTTCAGATTAATTATATATTGATGACCTTAAATGCTGTTTACAATTACCATTTACATTAACTAACCAAGACTATAAAAGTACCATATTTTTGTTAATAACAAAATATGAGGCGAGATTGTTTTTCAGACAGTATTCGACAATATTCATCAATTGTTGTGTAGGGTGTGCATGGAATTAATTAATACAGAATTTCTGTTGTATGGTTATAAAACAAATGTGTAAAAAATGCTGTTTAATAATTTTGGAAAAATACATTCTTAGAAATCCTGATTTAGTTAACAAAGACATGAATTCATATAGGTTTGAATTTTTCTATTTAAATCTCAAAATACTAATTTAGAATTAAAACTGTAAGATAGCACTTACTGACACTAAAGCTTTACTTACCAGTTCTTCTCAGTAAGAGTAGCATGAGTGAGCGGCTGAATGTCGGAGCCCAACAACTGATTGCGTAAAGAGTTCACAAGCATACCCAGACCAGGGTGCCCAGAGAAGAGTTTTGACGTTGCTGTCGTTTCATCTTCATTTTCATCCGATGTCACTGAAAAAATTTATTTATATGAAGTTAAACATACAAAATACTAATAGAAGTGAATAGACAACAAAAATTTATAAACAAATTATGAAGAACAAAAGCAGCAATCGTAAATGCCAATAGTGCTACAACAAATATTTGAAAAAATGGAGTGGATTGGAGCTGATACAATGTGCCATTCTTTATGTTTCAAGAAACATCTAAACCTGATGTTCATTGAGCAATGTTATCTTACACACTGACATTTCACTTTCATTTTGAAAACAATGTTTATCAAAATTAAGTAAACAATTAATACTCTTTGGAAAGTACCAATTTTACAACTGACTACAATCAAGTGACTTACAAAATTAAAGAGAAACTTAACATTAAAAATAATGTATTTAGAAATATCAAATTTTTCTAACAGGTGTCCTACTTTATTCTACTAATCCTATTTTTTGATCCCTTCCTTCCTCTATCCTCATCCCCTTCCAAACAAAATTCCTCTTCCCATTAACGGACTCGTATTTACCAATGAAATTTGGTATGAGTACAACAAGAAGGTACTCCGGTTTCAAAAGGCAGTGGGAAAACCCATGCCTGTATTTAACAGCAGGGAGGAAAAAACCAAGCTAGAAATATGATAAGAAAAGTCCTCTGAGGGCAAAAGACAAGATGCAATTTAGAAGTAATGTGAAACCGTGCATGAACGTCTAAGAAAAACGATGCTTTGTTTAAGTGAGGGAGTCTCTCGTACTTTGTGAGTACAAAACCTCCTGAATGTTTATTGGAATTTCTATAGTTTGCCTTGTGAAAATTAAAACAAACAAAAATTGCTTCTTTATTTATATATAATCTAAAATAGTTAAAAATTAGATGTGATGTACTATGGGGTGAAGTGCAATCTGTTCACAATTTCTTAAGCTCTGGGATCCCTACTCTGCCACATTCATATCTTTCCTCAGCATATCGTATATTAAACAAAGGATTATGTTTTAAAAACAACACAAAACCATCTTCCTTCAGGTGTGAAGTTTACAAAACTTCATACAACTTACAATTTTGAATGTACTAATAAAGATTTATAATATAGTAAAAATGATTGGCTCTAAAATTTTTTTTAAAATTATTTTAAATAGTGTTTTTTAAAAGATGCTTAACAAATCTATCTTTTACAATTTCCTAAATGCACAATCATACAAAAAGAAACAACATAACATTTGCTGTCTGACGCTGTGAATAATAAATCTTACCCAAAATAAGTTAATATACCAGTGAATGTTCCTTCCTGTTTGCATCAATGTTGAACTTACATTGTTAAATGAACAAATGCCATGGCTAAAACGTTTTCAAAGTGAGAAAGGAACTGTGGCATATGGTAGCAGACTTCTCTGTGCTTGCATCCAATCCAAGTTGCAATCAGTGGGATGAATCTGGCTGTCCATTGTCCTTGGTTTTCGATCTCCCAACTGTTCTGCCAGCATTCCATTGCGAAGGCTGTGGCTTTTCTATTGGCTCATCACCTTGTGTTCCTCTGGTAGATAACTTTCCTTATCATATCCCTATTTCTTAATAAAGCATCGAGGTTGATGGTTACCACCAGCTATTACAAGCACTGCTAGTTTGGAAACGATTCTGAAAGAGCAAGCAACTCTTAGTGCTCATTTCCTCTATACTGTACCGTATTCCTGATATTCCTTCTTGAGTGTATCTGTTCATTTTTGTTTGGTTCATACAACATGATAGAGTGATGATGCAGATTACAGAGATAAATTGTCACTGTTTGCTCAATCTTGGTTTTCTGATGTTTCCCATGAGGTTGCTTGGTGTCCTGGTCATTTCAGAGGCTTTATCTGCTGTTCATCTTAAATTTTTCCCAATTTCCCAGAGAACCTCAGTATACGTCTTCCCCTGGGCCAGTCTGATAATTTGATGAGAGTTTGCTTTTGGCTTGCTATGCATATTTTTCTTAAGGTGATCAGTCTCAGCATCTTAGCTTTCTCCTATCTTTGTAAACGGTTTTAGACCCACCATAGTTTTCAACAGGGCCTTTCGACACCTGTATAACCGGGGAATCATTACAGTGGTGTGATCTTCTGCAGTACCTTCTTACAGAAACTACAATACGAACTGCTGCCAATAATACTTAAAACGTGCGTGACTGCTTCTTGGGTTTGCAAGACGCAAGCAAGTGCGTAACATTACAAAAGATAGCATCTATGTTTACGCTTTTTTCAGAGGTTTCTTATATGCATAGATTATAAATAATTGAACATTTAGAAGACACTTTGCACATTTCTTACAAATTAGCCAATTCGTAAGTGGCAAAGTTGGCTAGCCTAAGCTGCAGCTGCACCCGGTGACCCTAGCGCTTCCTATTATAGCACCCTCCAGCTTTGTCCCTTGTTTTGATGGAGAGTTGCAAGGCCCCGGTTTCGAACTTGTTCATTTTCATCTTTACCTTCACCAGAATCCATTTGGCTCTTCCCTCTTCTGGGTCTATTGTGCTCCTGGGCACACTTCCTTGTCATCTTTGGATCGCTTCTCTCCAGTATCAGGGGCCGCTGCAACACTGTTTTGGGTATTCGTTTTCTGGGACCTTATCCTTTCTTCTTCCAGTGTTTTTCCATAAGCTTATTTGTCTTTCTGCCCTCTTATATGGCATTTATTGCCTTCCCGAGTTGGGTCAGTTCACTTTTGATATCCATACTGATGTTCCTCTGCCTTTAGGTGACCTGCTGCATCCGAGTTAATTCTGCATATAACACCTCCAAGAGTCCACATTTGTAATTATTTCAAAATTCAAATAATTTCCTAAATTACAAGTGACAACACCTAGCTAGGACATTTCCCCAACAAAACAGAAATATTTTGACTTCAGAAAGGTTAATTTGGATTATACTTTTTTTCAACTTTTGATTATCAACACGATGAATAAAATCTTTTCAGTTTATCTTCCATAAATCAATTTTTGTGAAGGATTTCCCATCTCCTTTCAATTCATAATACTATAAAAAAGCTTTGAGATCTGTGTGATCTATTCAATTAACATTTTATTTGAAAACTTGAAATGGGAAATGGTGAAAGTGCTAAACCTGCTAGCTCTGCACACATACAGTATGTTCACTCTTGGAAAAATCCTGATATAAACAAATACAAATGTACCTTGATGCTTTCCATTAGTTAGCTGTATGTGCTCTGATGAGCTAGAATTTTTGACAATAACTAAATAGTTATCTGTGAGACTACTTATATTTCTGCTATTGTCAAAAAAACCTGCCTCGATGGTATATTGGTTATCATGGCAGGCTATTGAACCCAAGTTCGTGGGTTCAAGCCCGGTCAATGTCAAGGGATTCTTAAGCAGCCAAAAAAATCCATGGCATGCATGCGAACACTTGTCGGCATGGAAAACCTATCACAGGAAAGGCACTTGGCCAATCGTGGCCAAATGAAATCCTCAAGCAATTTAGCACCAATCAGAGTTTTGATTTGAATTACTGGATTAGATTGCAAGTATTGTATCCAGGCGTGTCCTATCTGGTATTCAAAATCAAACATCAAAATTGGCGCACTAGCGTCCCTAGAGAAAACAATGGCAATCTATCCTAGGTACGCTTGTCCAGGATAAGTCTCACAAGAAGGCATTAGGGGCTTCTTGAGGCGAACCTATGCACTAATAAGTGTATGGCAGTAAAAGAAGAAGTCAGAAAAATTAATCTGGTGGTAAGTTCAGAATCACAATATTGAAAAAAGAATCCTGTTTTGCACTTCTGATGTTGATAAGATTATGAGCACTTATGGACATAGCCTCCCAGTGATCGAATGCCAATTCAAACTCGGCTGCATGGGCTACTTGTAATACTGCCAGCAATTCATCAGCAAAGACCCTACTCAGTTTGTTCTGGGATGTCTGGAAGAATGGTTTTTCACTCATATGGGTAGGAATCATTTACACTGGACCTGAAGGGGATAGAACCAGTTCCTGAAACACGATGACAGTAAGTAAAGAGATTTGCTGGAGCTTTGTAAAGTTGTTACTTTGTGACAGATCTTCCTCAATTTCGACTGGTTGAGACTGCTGCTGGCAACATTAAAAGAAATGGACAAGACACTCACATCACTCCAAATCACAGTGCGGCGCTAAGATTCCCTCGATTTATTTACATCAGAATTTTTCTAAGAACAAATGCATAATAGCATTCTTCTTGCTACTTCCAAGGAACTTATATGATATCTATTTCTGAAGAAACTTGCAATGAATAAAATATTTGTGACATTTGTGTAAATTTTTCCAAGTTGTTTGTTTTGCACGACATGGAAAATGTTGAAAACACAGAGACAGCAAGTTCGCCACTTTCAGCATTTTCTATATGCAGACTTCAACTTCATTGTACTGTTCAATTTTGGTCATTATTTTATAATCCTTATCTTGTCCCTGTCAGCAACATTTCACTCATCTAAGTGGAAAAGGGGGGGGGGGCTCAAAAATACCAAGTTCATGATAAAACTGCTGCTCAAAAACTGTAGCTTGTGAAGAGCAGTATTTGACAAGAGACTTTTGATTTTGATGCAGTTTGTTTCGGAATTACAATTCTTTTTTCTACTGCCTTATTAATTAACAATTTACGAAGTTAACAATTAAAAGATAGACTTACATTCTCTAGTGAGATCAGGAAGTAGGAAAAGATTAATGGGTTCACCACAGGTGGAGGAGTTCAGATACTCCAACACTTCGCCTGTGGCAATTCCAATTCCAGTTTGGATTTGAAGTCTTGAGCGTAAAAACATCTTGTTGTACATGTCCTGAAAGTAAAATAATGCATATTAACATTCTCACAAATCATGTCTGAATTTTCGAACTACAGATAACACCTCCTCACCACGCGATTGCTGCATCGCGTGGAGTGGAAGTAGCCAATTTTCGACCAAACAATTAGCAGTTTAAGGTCAGATTGAAGTGCCTGGAAGGGTTTTAGCGGGTTAGATAATAACTTGGTATCATAATCACAACAGTTTAAGTCAGGAGATTGTCCATTTTTGATATTCTCTGAAATTAGTTTTGTGCAGGATGTATTGGAGGGATACCTAAGACACACTTGTACTCCACTAGTAACCTGCATTGGTGTTGAGAGTTTACTACTTTGAAGGTTCTGTTCAGCAATTCTTCTTTTATTTCCAAGGATTTAAGTTCACCAATCATATTTCCAAAACCAAGTACCAATTATATTTCTTGTTCTCATCCTTCTTGTTTTGGAATATAGCTGTTTCTGCACACAAAGTCATGAAT